>CM043024.1:354642-454018 GCA_023690525.1 Holotrichia oblita | reverse complement strand
AACTGTGTGCCAAATTTCATGGTGGGACAACAGTGGGAACCTAATTGAGCACAACATAGCAATATAACCGTTAAGAGAATTGTAAAAAAAAAGACAGAAAAATAAATGATAAATATTAGGTGTAGGTACCCAATATGGTCCATAAATAAATGTGCAAAACTTAACTTATTAAATGTTTAATACCTTGAATCTCTGATGCAGTTAACTATTTAGTTTTGATTCTTTCCAAATTTTGATATCTTTCCAAGGCAAGTGTTGAGAGGCTTGACTCTTCTTTATTTAAAGTATATACTCTGCCAGTTGCTGTATTTGGTTGTACTTTTTGTAAAAATGTTCTGCCTGAGTGAGTGAATTAGACGGCCCTTTGCGATGCAAAAAACTTATTTTGTAGTCATCCTCATTTCTTTCCAAAATGCAGGCAAGCCAGCAAGCATCGTCGTATTCTATTGTAACAAATCCTGATATCATTTCTTCAAGATCAGTAGGTGTGATGTGATCTATTGTTGTTACGATTTTTTTAGACATTGCTCACTTGAACAAAAAGGCTTAGTAATAGCCTCAGCTTGTACACTAAAATCGAATTTGTGAAGACTCAGATTTAAGAAGTTTTTCTTATTTTTATACTGCGCCGCACTTCCACCTGAAAAATATATGATTTTCTCTAAATCAAACGGTAGGGTTTCTTTCAAAATAGAAACTAACTTTACTGAAAGACATAAAAGGAAATAAACACATATTATAAGTGATTTACTTTTCCTTGCCACTGATAATAAACGATAAAAGGGTGTAATGTTGCTTGGCTACTTGACCAGTAGGGTGGAGCGACGCTTATGGTAGAAAAAAAAAGTTCAAAATATAAAGAGTCCTGACTTCTACAAAGTTACAGACTTGGTAAACAAAATTTTTGAGATCTTCAAACAATTTTTTCGTTGACGTTTTCCACCACCACAAAGCTGTCATATTTTACAAAAAAGGAATTTAGATATAATTTTATATAATTTATTTCTTTTTGCCTGTTAATATGTAATTAATGTAATGAAACATAAGGTAGCATTTATCTCATAAATTTATTGTCCATACCAAGTATACAAAAAGTCAAAAATAAAATACAGGGTGATTTAAATTAAACGAAAAAGTCTTTTTTAGATTCAAATTTAGGCATATCTGATCGGGAATCTAATTTACTTCTTATAAGTCCACCTCTTCTAATAGGACCACATACTGCCAGAGAAGCTTCAGTGACACTTTTTACTGCCCTTTCGACAGCCTGAGAATGGCAGGGATAGCCAGTAATATATGATAGCACTGAAGTTTCAGTATTTTCAACAATCTGTTTCAGTTCCTCCTCTGACAAACGTTGGGTAATAGGTGGCTCTGTCCAAATGTTTTGTTGAGAGTCAACTAGTTCATAGTATTCGCTAGCACCAAAATTGAAATTGGGAATTGTAAAACTAAGAATTTTTGGGCCTTTGAGCTTCCTTGCTTTTAATATTCTAAGATATGCTAGCTGCAGTGATGCCAGGTGAGAAGGAATAAAAATCCCTAGATAGTGAGATACTTTTCCCTAGAATTCTCCAAATAAAACTTTCCAGTAACTTAGCAATATTTAATAAATAGAAAAACAATTTTAACAAAATATGTATTTTATAATTTGTTTAAAAATAAATAAAATTTAAATAATATAAATAAATTAACAAAACATTAAATTCTTGAAACCTTAAAGGATAAATAAAAATATATTATTATTATTATTATTTTAAGTGCATGACAGTAGTAGTTCCGTTTATGTTTGGATACATTGTTATTTATATAAATTTTTTGATTTCATTAATGCTAAGTGTTCTGGATGCACAGTAAATGATTGGCAGCACTGTTCAGTAGAAAACCGTATCTTACAAACAGCATTTAAAGCTGCACTGCCCAATTTATTCCGTTTCCTTGATTTTACATCATTTACAACGGAAAAAACTCTTTCAGACTCCGCATTGCTATGTGGCAGAGACATACATAAGCGAGCCAACTTAACAACATTCTCAAATTCAAATACGTTGTCAAAGTTTTTATAATTTCTTAAATATTCCCAAAATTCTGGAATAGTTCCATTTAAAAATATTTGCTTCTGTGAATCGTTGTCGCTAAAATAAATGGCAATTCTCTTCCACTCGATGTCAATTTGGTAGCCGTCTATGCCTTGAAGATTTATGAATCTTTCCCATACTACTTTTAATGAAGTAAGTGATTCCGGTTTTGATATACTCAATGCAATCGCAGGTTTAAGAAATTTTAAACCTTCAAAAAAAGGATCCATCAAAGGATATCGCTTTTGTATTTCTACTGCCGTCGTAATGAGAAACTCCAAGCAGGATTTTCGAATTACAGTTCGAATTTCCGGTGGAATGCTGGACAAGAATGAATTACATTCTGGTCCTAAGTCTATTAAATTTAAGTCAACAGTATTCTGAGGATCTCTGCAGTCAGTGCTAAATTTGTCTATATACTCGTTTTTCAAAAAATGAGAAATAATGCATTTATAGATTTTGGTACATTCTACATGCAGTTCATGAACAAGAAGTTGGTGGGATTGGAACAGAGCATTGAAAGTATTAAAATAATTTAAAATATACTTTAGAAATAACAATATCGCTCTAGTAACATTATTATTCAGTTGTTCAAATATTGAATTGGCAATTTTTGAGCCCTCTTCGAATTGAGCAATCTGAAAGTAACTTAATAATATTTGCCAGTTATCTAAGATTCTTCTTACAGCATGCTGCATGCTTAGCCATCTAGTGGCAGACAATTTTAGCATCTTTTGTGTTTCAGTTTTAAAATAGTCTTGCATTTCTGCAAGCTCAGCTGTTCGTTTCGCAGACACAGAAAAATAACTTGCTACGTTACGAATAAATTCCTCAGATGTACGAGGTAATTTTGCACAGGCATTGCTTGCTATTATAGCTGATGAATGACAAATGCAAGGAAGAATGATTAATGCGCTAGTCTCCGATTTCAGGCGAGTCATAAAAGAATTGTTCTTTCCTAACATAACGTTAGCGTTGTCTGAGGCAAACCCGATAATATTATTCAAGGGAATCTTTTTTGTTTCTAAACACATTTTAAATGAATTATATAAATGTTCTGCATCGCAGTTTTTTGCGCTGACGGTTATTAATTCTAAGAGTTTGTCTTTTATATTACCATCACAACTGATATATTTAACAACTACACAAAGTAACTTATTTAGCGAAATATCCGTGCTTTCGTCAACCAAAATACTAAAATGTTTTTGTTGCAGAAGCTTTACCAAATCTCTATCTTCTTTTTGCGCGAGAACATTTTTTATTATGTTTACTGTTTTAGTGCGCCCTAATTGTGTATCTCTCAAAACCGTGGAATCAGGAAAACAGTCTTTTATTACAGGTATTAAATGCTCAACCACTTGAAATGATAAGTTGTGATGAGCAAAAAAAATTCGACAATTTTATTTCAGATTCAGAGACCCTTTGAGCATGCATTGTGCTTTCTTGAAACATGGTTAAAGGTTGTAAATTTTTAGTGTTTTCTATATTGTGTTTATGTTTACTCGTTAATGCGTGCTTCTCCAAGTCTGATTTACCACACTTCAAAACTTTGTTACAAACCCTACATTTACAAAGAAATTTGTCTTCTGGATGTTTTTGTAACCATCCTTTAAATGTAGCATTTGCTAGCCATTCATCCTTAAATTTCTGCGAATATATTTTTTGTTTCGCCGTCTCATGTCTAATTTTTCTTTTTTTGATCGGAGTTGTAACTCGCGATGTCGATGGTATAGGATTCCTGTATCGAGTTATAATATATTTTAGATTATTCTAAGTAAATATCTAAATAATTTTAACAAAGACTTACAATTCGTCAGAGGAACTCATCTTCGAAGTTAATTCTTAATTTTCTCAGGAAATATACTGATGTATTCACTTAGTGTAGTACTACCAACATGCTACTAACTAGAAAGACGTTGAACAGGGAATTACCATACATACAGACTTCCCCTCGGTTTTCTAGTATCGCTTATGATATGAAATTTTATAGTTTCCTACCTATCTAAAATCTATTATCCTACTAAAATCATAAATGCATACTGATTACTAGATGGCGCCGCATAAAATTATTTCCCTGCATTGTAAATTATAGCATAAGAAATACATTTTGATTAAAATATTTATGAATTCAAAATTTAAAAGAAAAGTTTTATGAAAAACAGAAGAATCCCTAGAATATGTACATAATTCCCTTTTTCCCTTTCGATGCTAAAAATCCCTAGAACGACATAAAACTGGGAAAAATCCCTAAATCTGGCATCACTGGCTAGCTGCCTTATATTTTTTCTTTGATCCCACAACATACTTAGCAAAATATTTTCAGGATGCCCAAAGTATCCATTTCTTTGGATACTTTTATGTACAATATCTTTTAGGTTTTTGGGTAAATACGTGGAGAGTTGTATGGTTTTAAAAATATGTTGTGTGCCATAAATGCAAGATGATTGTGTCTTCATTGCAAATCACATTGGAACATATACTTTAATAACAAATGTTGTGAATTCAAATAAGTGACGAAGAGGTAATTCATTTTCATGTAAGAGACAAATAAACCATTGTAAAGGTCTCTTTAAGTTCTGTTCAAGCAAAGATATTATACCTCCTTTACTTCCAGTGTTGGTATTGGTTCCATCTGAACCGATTACCTCTAAACCAGCGAGAGAAACGTTAGAAGATTGCAAATAATTTAAAATACTCTCTAGAATATGCTTTGCTGATCCGGAAGCTGGAGTCACATGTCCTACATATTTATTGCCGGGCTCTTTAATTAAAACTATATGTTCTTCCTTCACCGTCCTTTTTCTGCCGTCAGTCATAGCTAGCGCCCATCGAAATAAAGACCATAAAAAGTTAAAAGTTTAGGTTGGGCATTTACTAGTTCTAATCGTTTTTCCCTCTGGCCCTTCTTACCTTATGACGGTCAACTATATTTGTTGTGTCATCCTTATTTATGATGCCAAAATCCTGCAGTACAGCTGAAGCAATTGCTGCTCCGGCCCTGTCTGACACTGAGTATCTGTCAAGAGTTTTTGCAAGGACAGAAAGAGTTTTTGTGTTTCTATTACTGGAGGTAGAAGTAGTAGTGAAATTCAGGGATTCTGATATAGGAATACTTAGTTTCTTTGGGGAGGATGCATTACTTTCAAATTCTGACTCACTCTCAGTCTCATCCAAAAAATCAAGATTTGCCGATGACGTACTTAGTTGTGAATCCTTTTGTAAACGTAATTTTAAAGAATCAGCACTTTTTTGTTTCTCTGTTTGGCGTTGAACAGCTTGATAATCAATCGAACCCATCATCATTTTTCTTTCCTTCCGTTGATCATCTAGGAATTTTCGTTCAGCTAAAGGAACCTAAAATAACATATTTGTAAAATCACGCGCTAATATGACAATCTATAAGTTAAATTTACCTTATTTTGCTTTGGACAAGCACATATGTCGACGTTAGCAATTCCAAATATTTTGTACCGCGTGTGCTACAGTTTCTACAGCTTCAGACACAAGTAGGTTTCTGTTTATCTTATTTTTTTTTCCAAATCGTTTCTGACAAGCAAAAAATACTTTATAAGATCTTTATAGGTTGGTAAAGTCAACGTTTTTAATTCACTTGGTGAACCGAAAATTGGACACTGAACGGCACTTCTTGTTTTACTCATTATTGCACTTTAGTTAGGTTTGCAACAGATTAAATACTATAGATAAACATAGACGCAAGCAACGGTTATCGCGTTCAACTCACTACCACTCACTACTACATAAAAAGTGACAACGTCATGGCGTCTAAAGGTTTAATCTAGAAATTCAACTCGGAAGAGTTCGTACAGGCTCGTTATGGCGACCATAATGAAAGAATACGTTTGAAGGTAAAATCAGTACTATAATACTACGTAAAATAAATATTTTCATCTAATTAAAAAAAAAAAATTTCTTTCGTAAAAAAATGAAAACCTTGACAGTAAGAATGGTGCAATTTTCATAACTAAGTTTTTTTTTTGGCAAAAAACAGGGAAATTTGTAAATGTTTTCCACCGCCACGAAGGCAATTTTTTAAAAAAGGGAAAATGGTCTGGTGGCGGTGGAAAATTATAAAATAATTTTTTTTTTGGCTTAAAACGTTTCTTGTTAACAAACGCAACTTTTCTGCATACAGGAACTTTACAAAAAAAAAAAAAATTTAACGCTCCACCCTATTGACCAGTGATAAGCCTGAACTTCATCCTGTAGAATGAAGGAGTAATTTTCAGCAAAATCACAATTTACTAAGACTTCGCCTTCAGTTAGCCTCTCTTTCAGCTCGGAATAGCTTTCTTTTTGTCTGTTTGCAATGAAGCAGTGAGTTTTAAGTTTCAGCAGATTTTCCAAAAACTTGTCAATGAATTCATCGCTGTTTTTAGTGACAGTTTCCATCATGCACCTTCATGAAACTTCATCTATAACATTATTTTCGAAAGTTGTCATTAACGATTCTTTAAGTAATGTACTCCCAGGACACTGATTACATTTATTCATGTAACAGTCAATCGAAGGAGGATTGCACATGATTTTGGCTAAATAGCCATAGTATGTCTTGATTGGGGCTTCATAACCATGTAATGTCATGTCATCAGGTTCATTTTTTGGTGTAGTGTACACACAGACTGTATAAGTGCCACTTTTACCAACCAAAATACAATTTTTTGGCCTCAGTTCACAAAATTTTGAAAATACAACGTGATGAGTTGGGTGTTTTGCTTTAAACAAGTGGTAAACTTCAGAAATGTTTGCTAATAGTAATCGTTTTTGGACATCTAGATTTCTTATTGTGACGTCGTATTTTTTTCCAGGCATCATTCTGCTGATATCATCACTATTGTAAAAGTTTTTAATAAGCTCAGCTGTGTTTTCACTTAAAGTTTTGCCTGGTATTGGGTTAGGTGTTGAGAGAATGCCTTTCTCAGCTACTAATTGTTTTACTGTTCGAGCCAGATAGTTGCTGACTCCAAATTCGTCTTCAATTTGTTTGCAATTGTCTGCTATTTTTACAAAAAAATTTAAAGGGACCTTTTTCAGATTTTTCAAAAAATATTTTTTGGGGATTTTTGAAAGACATAAAGTAGGCCTAACATTGGCATGTTGTATATCAAATTAAAGGCCTTTTAAAGCTGAATAAAAGTTAATTTTTTTTAATCAATTAATATTTCTGGTAAATTTTGAGATATCTTTTTCAAATTTGGTGCAGATTTTATTCTCATCTAAGCACACTTTCCATATGATGTGATAATAGAAAAAAATAGGGCACGTTTTTTGACGAACGTTTATGGACTTTTTTTGTTCTTGTAAAATTTTGCTTTGATGCTTCCTTTAAGAGGTAATTTTACTTCTTCGACTCACTCTACGATTTTTGTAAGAAATTTGTATATTCTATTTGTACCTAGATATTATCTATGATTTAATAAAATTTATTATGTTTATTGAAATAAACAATAGCTTAAACAATATTCATTTAAATAAAATTATTATTCGGAAAATGTAACCTACATGGGAACACCGGCAACTGTCACTCCGATTTCGATGAAACTTTACAGATCATTGATCCATTAGCTGCCTTTCGCTATTGTTTTATTTAGTTCGCACAAAATAATTACATCCATATATACATCCATATCATCATATCGTGGGCTTACTGCAAAAAAACTTATTATTTAACATGATTTAAACTAATTCAAAGGCGTTAGGTCCTGTGCCTCGCTTACTTTTAAAGCTATGTGACGAAATAATGGAGCTTTTCAGTTACTGTACACGAAAAAAAAGTTCTTTTCTCCTAAATGACGGTAGTTAAAGGGTTTTGCTAGATAATAATATCCAGTTAACGAAAACTTTAATTCCTAAATAACATAATTCTACATTATTGTACGTAATATTGTATGTAGGTACATAAGATTATAAAAATAGAACACTTAAAAAATTGCTAATACACACTTAAGTGTCACTGTCAGTGTCATCTTCAACTTCTGAGCTTGGTTCTGGAAGTAAATCCTTTGGACTTGCAGATGTTGGGAGCGATTTGAACCAAGCATGATACACTTCAGGAATATCCATTGATTTACACAATTTTGGCAGATTGTTGTTAATTGGAAGTATTTTTGGATACAGCTGCTTTATACTAAACTTGTTCAAATTAACTGGTTACAGTAGAACCCCTTTTAACCGGTCTGGTTGGGACCGAGTCGTGGCCGGTTACCCGCTTGGCCGGTTAATCCGAGGTTCCCGTCAAAAATCGATTTTCATTCAAAAAGATCATATCATCAGGTATCGTGACAAGCAAATAAGACGTTATTGCAACTTATTTTATTAAACATATGTATTGTACATACAAGATACATGAAAAGATTAAACATTATGAACTTTTATACATTTTGAAAACTTAATCACATACACATCATTGTTTGAAAAAATCAGTTATTTGTTTCTGTTTAGTACCTGTTAAAGACTTTTTGAAAGCCAAGTCTCTCCATTTTCGTATGTTCATCACGTCCAATGCCGTTGAATCTTTTTGCTGCTCAACGTATTGCAGTAAAATTTCGGCAGCTTTTTTTGCTTCTTCGTGACCTATTTTTTGCGAGTCCGCCATGTCTGCATTTTCGCCATCGTCTTCGCATCCGCAGTCAGCTTTACTGGCAATACCGATTATTTGTGTCATCCATTCCTCCACGTCTTCAAACTGCATTTGGTTCCCACACTCCCCACCAAGTAACGACTGCAGATCGTCTAAAATGGCTTGATTATCTATTTCTTCGTTCTCTGAATCGTTACTCTCGACCAAATTTTCTATATCAGGCCAAACCTTCCTCCACGATTTTACAAAGGTAGAAGAAGGCATATCCTGAAAAGCACTGGCCAACATAAAAATGACATCCTTGATGTCTATCTTTTTCACGTTTTCCAAGAGAGACAAGTTTTCATCCTCGCACTTAAATAAAATTTCACGTCTGTATCGTCTTTTTAAACTCTCTATCACTCCTTGGTCCATAGTCTGTACCAAGCTAGTAACATTTGCAGGCAAAAACATTATTTTTATGCCATCCACCTCACTCAAGTGGGGGTGAGTTGGAGCGTTGTCGAGTAGAAGGATTGCTTTCATTGGTAAATTTTTGCTCTTCAAATGTGCCTTCACTTTTGGGACGAATTCGGAGTTAAACCATTCTTCAAACAAATTTGAGTTCATCCTTGCTGATTTTTGGGACCTGTAGTACACAGGAAGAGATGATAAATTGGTGTGCTTGAATGCTCGTGGTTTAGCTGACTTTCCTATCACAAAAAGTGGGATTTTATGAGACGGTGATCCGTTCTTTATTTTTCTTTAACCCTGGCGCGGATGATGTTTCGCGACTTGATACAAAAGTTTTAGTTGGCAACATCTTAAAATTAAGCCCAGTTTCGTCTATGTTGTACTCCTGCTCAGGGACTAGGTTATCACCGTCGATCACTTCCATAAATGTTGTCTTAAATTCACAAGCAGCTGAAGCATTTGCTGACATTTTTTCACCGCTTATGTGAGCGAAACGAATTCCATGACGCTTTTTCCGACGATCAAGCCATCCCTGGCTAGCAGAGAATGCTGGCGCATTCTCGATTTTACCGTGAATTACCAATGCTTTTTCAATCAATATTGGGCCACTGATGGGGGTTCCTCTCCTACGTTCTTGAACAAACCACATCCAAAGAGCTTCGTCGACGATGTCACAAACTGGTTTTTTATTAGCGCACCGAACTGCAAGACTTTTTTCCGACTCAATTTTTGAACACATATCTTCAATCGATCGTCTGTTTCGTCGCCAGATCATTACCGGGCAAAGGCAAGAACAAAACTGAAAGAAAACCATAACTTTCTCCACTCCTTTCCTAATTTTCAAGAAATTTGTTCCCACTTAATTGGGAGAAAAGCTCCGAAAATTGCTGCGCCTAAATATTGTTTCATTCTTTAATACCAATACTTGACAGAGCATATCAGTTGATTGTGTTTACATACTTGTACGACAGCAACATGACGTTGGTTAAAACATAAAATAGACAGAGTGTACATAAGCAGTAATTATTTTGTTATATTACATTGCTTTTTCATGTGTTTTTAGGCACAATTAATTTTTTTGCGCTAAATATGCATTTTAGATTTTTAGACCACTGTGGGCCGGTTAATCCGAGGACCGGTTGATCCGGGGCCGGTTAAGAGGGGTTATACTGTATATTAATGGTCAGTTGTAAAATGCACCATGAAATGAACCCCTACAGTGCATTAACATTAAGAATGTTTAGATTTGGATCGCAAATCTAAAAATTAAAATCTGTATTTTGATTTAAATACATATAGACATATACTTAACGTACTATTTGAATATTTTTTGAATGGTAACCTTTGCGGTTTATATAATTATGCTCCTCTATTTTCGAAGCAATTACTGCAACTTTGGTGCAGTCTATAGTCCCAATTATTATTTAATTTGATATTTTTCTCTTGCTGTATTTGGAAATATAATATGTCTGTGGGAGAGATGATTGGCAATATCAGTTACCTACTTACTTTATGCACCTAGAGATTGATTGATGCGATAATGATAGGTACCTATAATGCTATATATGACTGTCCAGCATTGTGCTGATATGTTCCTGTTCCAAAGAAAATTAGTGCTGCGAAAATTTTTGTATGTCTATAGCTTTATATTATTTCTAGTGAAGGGAAAGAAGAGTCCTAATTAAGTAATTAATAATCAACCATCTCTTTTGTGAGGCGAAATGTTTTTATAAAGTGCGTATCAGGAAGATTAAAGGGAGTGGCATTTTTTCTCATCATTCTCCTTTCATTGTTAAAATGTTTTAATGCTTCTCGTTTATTAATATCTTACAATACAAGTGATTTACTTACAATCGAGTTGAAATTTAAAAACAAAACCGAATAAAACATGTAAAAACCCTAAAAATTTGTAGTAATTTCGCGATTAAACTATTGGCTACGTTGAAATTTTCACGTATTTTGACAAATTTGCCGAAGATTGTCGAAGCACAATTCTATAGCATAAGCGAAGTTGATAGAGTACAACATATACGATTCTATTCCAGACGATAGAATCGCTTTGGTCGATTCTACAGAACAGAATTCTATTTTATAGAGTTGAAATGTCTTGCGTTGTATCAATAATTATGGAAAAAAACGGACATGAACTAATTTTGTGAATTAATTTATTTTTAATTGCTGACATCATCGCTCAAATGGCAAAGTACGTGAACGTTGTAGATTAAAAATTCTAAACCGTAAATTTGTTCAGAGTGAGAAATAAGTGAATTTGATAGGAAATTTTCATAAACACTGATCTTTAAGCACAAAAGGACCCAAATATAAAAGAAATGTTCTTAGTTCGGCGGCTTTCCACCGAGGCAACTCTGATACAGTCCTTGGTTTCCTATTGATTTCCGTAGGAATATTGCATTTAGCCAACAATTTAACAATTCTCTCGTTACACTAAGACATACATTGTGCATGTAGTCTATTGGAAAGTAAGTAACTAATCCTATATTGAGCTTTAATAACGGCGAATCAGCCATACGATGTTCATCATGTACTTGTAAAATAAAAAATGCATCAGTTCTACGTTTAGCATTTGTGCTTCTTAATACGACACGGCCACTATAGTAACAACCATGCTCTATACCCTTTTCGCAGGAAGAAAAATCGGAATGTGACTTAATACATTTTAGGAAAGCACGTGCTGGAGGGTCACAAACAAAACTATGAACTTCTACTTTAAATGTTTTGGATCCATGCTTAAAACCATTTTCTAACAAATTGACAAGCTCGTTTATAAAATCTGAACTAGTAACATTTTTCAGAAGTCCTAAAATTGGCCATAATTGCAAACTAGGACTTTTGAACAATGCTAATCCATCTATCTTGAAATTAATCTTTATACTGTCCTTTTTAAAATGAACATTTTGTAATAAAAACTGTCTCAAACAATTTTCTAATCCAAAATGAATATACTGTCCAGTAGTTAGATCCTTTGTATGAAATTTAATAGATGTATGTAGCAGAGTTCTAGAATCTAGAGGTAATTCGGGATGTAATGGTTTCAGAACTTTTTGCAGATCAGTAATAGCTGATCGAGTAATATGACCTTTTGTAGCCCACAGCCTCAGATATTAACGAAATGCGACTTAAATTATCATTTTCAATAGTATTTTCAAAATCAGAGAATTCATTTATTGTTTCTGCAGTATGGACAAAATTATTTTCATTGTTGGCACCAAAAGGTTTTGATAAATTTGTTGATAAACTAATTTTGTCAACTGATACCAAATTGAAATCATTGGTGTTCACTGTACACTGTTCATTCAACAAAATAGTGGACAGCTCACATGAATTTATTTGTGTATCATGATTTTCAATTTGTTTTTCGATTTTTGACGTTACGAGCTGCAATTCATTAGCCACTCTTCTATAAATTTGTCGTTTACATACTATTTCTTTTTTTTTGTAAATTTTATGTTTTAGACTCGTGGTTATTATAGGAAAAAATTATTAACGAACAACTTTTTAACTATGAACTATATACTTTAGAATTTCCATAAAATTACTTAACTGAACGCTTCAGCGTCTTTGCTTCATTAGTTAACCGCTGTGGGGCGTGTTCTAACTAATTTTTAAGGTGAGAATTTATATCCTCCTCAGTTGCACTCGGGGTACTTATTCGAACAGCATCTATGGTATTGCAAAAAATAATTGGTCTTACATGTACCTTTAATTTTTTTTGACTTACGTATGACAGTTGAACCATAAAAACTATATTCAGTAGCAAACTGATTGGTTAACACATGCTTCATAATTTTGTTTTTGAAATAACATCTTTTCCACCTATAGTAGCTAAGAAGGATGACTAGAAAAAAGTAACAGTGACAGTGTTTGATCTCGGTGTTGCTCTAGTAGCGTCATATATTTTTCTAGATAAATTGAACGTCTCGAAAATATTCATTAGGCTTAGGAATTTCTTATTGTCAGGGGAACAATGTAAATTAAAATCTCCTGGAATTAGGATAGATACATTAACATGAAAAAAATTTTCTAAAGTCTTCAACTGAATAATAATACATTGGAATCTAACGGACTTGCAAGGATTGAATTTAAAACCAAATTTATGTAGTGTCGACTGGCGCTTAGTGGTTCCTGGAATCAGATTTGGCAGAATCATTGCCTATGTCAGTCAAAGATACGACGGATTCATCAACTATGATTGGGAATACAAAGGAGTCATCTATTTTGGTGCTTTTTCTCAAAAAAGGATCACGATATTCATCTTCTTCAATATTGATCACTTTTGCTAAATAAAATATATTTTTGGGGAAGCGAACTAAAATAGTCACATCTTCTAGTTCTACCTTCAGGTACCCAATCTTCTTCGGACATTTCTTCATATTCGACATCTGCGCTTGTTGAACTATCGCGGTCTTCTGATCTAGCTTTTTGTTGTAATTTGTTTAGGCTTTCCTTAACTTTTTCGTTTACTTTTTTACTTACTTTTCGTAATTTATCTCGTTCAATCAATTTATCTTTCTCAGGAGTGTCTGTTATTATGTTGCTTTTAGCTCTTTCTCTTATTGCCTTCTGTATCTTTCTCGGTGGAGCTTTGGGAAAACCACGCAGTTCCTCTGAGGTTATGAAAACAGAATCATTAACTTGTTTTGGAGGTGTGCTCTCGCTGGCGGGAATTATACCGTCAAACGGGGTGAAGCGGATCAAAATTTAATGTATTTTATAAACATGTCAGCTTTCTTACAAAGAAAAAAATCTAAAAAAAAATATATTAAAGCCTTACTCTTTGGCTCTACAAAAAGCATATTGTTGAAAATTTCGGCCGTCAATTATTGCTATTTTTTATTGTTGAATAGTGATCCTCTTCACCCCTCATATAGGGATGAAGTGGATCATTCCTTTAAATTCATGGTAAATCCACATTAGCATAACTATGAAGTGAAGTGGATCACAAAAAAAATAAAAAATAAATATTTGTTACCATACTGTGCCTCAGGTGTAAATTTTGTGTCCAATATCGTATTAAAACTTCAATTATTAAAAGAACACAGTGAAATTTAAAGACTTTATTTCAACTTTGAACATTTTACATGGCTATTTACGTGATATAAAAAATCTAAATCTAAGAAATTAGAGAAAAGGACAAAGGAAACAAAACTCTCAAAACATTTTTTCTCTTTGGATATAAAACTAGGAACAATTCTAAAAAACGAGGAAACCTAACAAAAAGTATCTTACCTATTCTAAACAATAACTTCCTACATCTTTAAAAATATATTTTCCCTACGCAATAGTTTTCGTTGCAGTTTTTTAATTAACTGGTCTCTTCGGACCACAGAAACATCCGGGTTATCTGGATAGACAAAAAAAAACTTGTTTTGGTGAGGACTTCTTTCTTAAAACACTCACGGAAAATTCCCCATCTGGGTCACTACACTTGGCAACAATTTTGGCTACGAAAAACCTGTCCCTCTTGTCTGTACTAAATTTCACAATAAAAAATCAAGTTCAATTTCATTATCCACACTTTGATTGTCCTCCGAATGAGACGAACAGGGTACTGCTTCCTGCTCTGAAATTTCAGCTCCATCATCAAAAACCAAATCTTCCTGGTTCTTGTCACGTTCCGTATCATCATCTATAAGGGTTGGTATAAGATTAAACGCCGAAACACTTTTTCCTGCTATTACATTCATTTTCTTTCCACGTTTAGGAGCTTCCCTACTCTCAATTCTCATTTGATTGAGGTGGTCGAGAACTGTACTGCACCAAGCTTCCTCTTGGTGCTTGCATTCTTGGTCTGGGTTTATTCTAAGATGCTTAATTTTTTTCAAAACAGCATTTGATTGATATGGCGATATTCCACAGGCTTGAAATCCAGAAAGTGTGTTGGTCTCCAATTTAGCACCAATTTTGTTAATAGTTCCATGTAATAAACGAGGAAAACAAGTCTTCGGGAGCACGCCTCGATTTTTTAACTTCCACTTTTCCAAGACTGCTCGCCACGCTGCCTTAAACGGCCTAAAATAGGCCACATCTAGTGGCTGTAGCATATGTGTAGAATTAGGCGGAAGAAGGACAAGTCTTACTTTGTTTTTCTCACATTGTTGAATAACAGTGACCGTCAAGTGACTATTCAAATTGTCGCCAATCATTACTTTCGGACCATCCAAATTTCGCAAATATGGTAAAGCAATAGTGAGGAACCAGTCCTCAAAAGTTTCACTGTCGAACGATCCATTAATTGATCGATTGTATCTTGACCCTGGGTAACCATCTTCTGTCCATCCTGGGTATAAATGCTTGGCTTTGTAAACCACGTAAGGTGGGAGTAGAGTGCCATCACCAGCTATTGCAAACATAACACTGGTACTAGATTTTGAAGTTTCGATAATTCGATGAGCGTGTTTCACTCCTCGTTTAACCACAACTTTGGCGGCACCCGGATCATCGGAAAAGTTTGTCTCGTCATAATTAATTATGGTAGAAGGCGGTACACTCTCAAGAGACTCTTGCAAATGAGTAAAATATTGTTCGATAATTTCATATGAGACAGCAGCTCTTACTCTCTTCGTATTGTTAAATCACGGTGTCTCAATAAAAAGGATTTGAACCAATCGATGCCAGGAAGGTTGTCTTTGAAGCGTTTTTCTCTTTTACCTAATTTGTTGAGATATAACTATAAATCTGATATCATAACTTTTAAATGGAAACCCCCACTCCGCACAAAGCAGCAGAACTTCCTTCAATTTATTTTCTTCTTCGCCACTTAAAACTGGTTGACCACCATATTTTCCTATTTGCTTTCCATGATATTTTCTATTAAGTGTTGTGTACGGTACTCCGAAAGACTCTACCGCAGCTCGCAATGTCATATCACCACGTCGAACCGCCGCCACCGCTCTTTCTAAAAACACATTGGCGTATGTTCGTTTCGCTTTAAAACCCAACTTCTTCTTGTATACTCTCGGCATTTTTGTAATCTAAAAGTACCTACCTAAACAACAAAAGTAAATATTATTATTATTAAAACTGATATTATTACCATAACGTCAAAGTTATTGTAATAATCAATTTCACAATCCTACAACTGAACATAAACGACAACATTGTTACAAAAAGCCCTGATCCACTTCACCTTTTAAAATGCGCTTTTTACCAAAAAAAAAAAATTAAAACTAGACAAACGAGCCACGGTATTAAAACAAATCAAACTCAGACCTGTTCTGGGAAGACTATTTTATGCATCTGTCACTACCACACCACTACAAATTAAGGGATCATCCTTGTGGAATAGTTTGTTTTAAAATGTTTGAAAATATATGTATTTTATGTAAAATTAATTATATATTTTCAGAAAGACCTACCTAACTTACATTTGTCATTACAACGGCAAACTGTTACTGGTAGTTTCTACTGACGCGTCGACAGTGTTTGGCGCTACAATACTTGCACGATTCGGTTATACAAAGTAATATCTAAAAGAAGGTACCCTTGATCCACTACACCCCGTTTGACGGTATCACTTGAATTGATTTCTAACGTATGTCTATTATTTGGGACAAAAACAGGTTCTTTTGCGTCACTTTGAGGATGTGAACAACTTGGATCAGCGCGGTCTGTTAGCTGCGATGGCAGAAAATCACTATTTGTGAATATTCCAGGATTCATTGGGTCTTTTAAAACCTGCCAGAATATTGCTAGGGGTAAAAGCCTTCTCAAATGCTTCAGAAATTCTGCCTGCTATATCATAAATTGTCAGGGGGATTCTGGGATTCTGAAGCATCCATTCATCACAAGCGCTGTTGTAATATGACTTAAATGGTCCGCAGACTGAAACATTTAGTGGTTGCAGCTTATTGCTGCAATGTGGTGGTATTTTAAGTATATGAACTCCATTTTCTCGGGATTTTTCAACTACCCTGACTGACACATGGCTCTCATGATTATCGTAGATTAATAGTGTAGGCTCTTCCTTGGATGAATGTGTTTGATGAAATGATCTAATACTTCGAGGAAAATTTCACTATTCATCCATCCACTGGGATTAGCTACACCTAGGCTTCCAGTATAAACGCCTTTAAGCATATGTTTCTTGAAATATTTCCGAGGAAATACTAAAACGGGAGGTAGAAATGTACCGGAGGCTGAAACAATAGCACACGTTGTAACCAACTGGCCGCGTTTCTCGCTAGTCGACTTATAAACTTGCTTACACCCCTTTTCTGCTATTATTTTCTTAGGTTCCTGAACCGTGGTGTGGTCTCTGTCTCATCAAGATTAAATATACGTGATCCATCGGTAACGCTTGGATATTTTTTTAACAATTTTTGTAAATTTTCGAAGAATAGACCTACAGTCCCAGGTAGCAAACAGTCGTCAATTTGACGACAGTTTCTGGTCGTATTACGACTACAGGGACGTCTTGTGCTGACGATAAAAAGACGTCAAAATGACCTACTAATGTCACAGCCCACTGACGTCATTTACAGGGCGTCTTTAAGAAGTCAGATAATGTCTCCCTACTGACGTCATTTGAAAACGTCTTTAAGAAGTCAAAAATTTGTCTTCGTACTGACGTTATTTGGATGTCAATTAGGTGGGATTATGACGTCAATTACACGTCATTTTAGACGATAAATAGACTTTATTTGGACATTAAATAAACAAATGAAATTTTGATATAAATTAAAATCATATGTACATATTCAAACATTTATTAAAATATTTATGAATACATCATAAAATTATTACAAACCGAAAATGTTACTAATGAACTTAAGAATAATAAGTATAGGGTATAACATAATACCATAAAACAAAAAGCGTAAAACTCAAACGCCTTGTTAATATTACATCAAATATCCAGAAATAAATAATATATAACATAAAAAACACTTCTCTTAAAATTAACAAAAGATCGACGTTCCAGAAATACATCTACCTGCTTCACAATATTCTTGCTTAATGATGAAGATAAGAAACTTCTTTTTGTGCATTCACAGAAATTGATTTTACAGACAAAAGCAATAAATCATTACAAAAACTTTTGAACAAATTTTATGTAGAAAAAAATATGTATTTCTGAAATATCTATTTTACATTTCCTTTTTTTTCCTGCAAACAAGCCAATAAAAAGTTTTTAAAAATCCACCACTTGCAAGAGTGCATTAATCAAAAAAACTATTACCCATTTATGGCTTGGGTTTATAAGGCAATTATGGAATATATAAACTATGAATAATTGGGAAGCAAGCAAAAGAGAAATCGCTTTTTCTAAATACTATACATTTGCCTCCGATGTTGGTAACATGCCACACATTCAATTCACTTAAATCTTTTAAGACACAAATATTGAGAAGGCTGGACGAAAATGGATACTCATAAAGTGGTAATTTGTTGACGAACTGTTTGCCGATTATGTATACATTACAATCAACTGTTTGAACAATGTTGTGAATTTCAATTATTTCTTTATTATTTAAAATACAGTAACTATCTGCTACACTATGTGAATGTATTTTAAAGGAAAAACTTTGTAATAAAAATTCAAATTTTAGTTAAAGTTGAAAATTTCTCATAAATTAGGGAATAAAAAAAACTAACTTGTGGCGATTTCCACCAAGAATAAAATATTTTTTTTTTACCCAGGAGGAAAATCCTTTATGAACGGTGTGTGGGGCTCCAGTACCTCCAGTACCGTATATCCACTAAAACCTCCTGCATCTGTAGCCTCAAGCGCACCCAAGACCGTCTGAAAGACATAACTTCAGGTGCGACCGGCCGGCAATCTCTGTTCATCTAGCCTAGCTCTTTCCTGCCTCATTCTCTCGTTCCATGATTACAGAGATCATTTCATGGATGGATTTCCAGTTACCTGGCGTCACTATCATCATGGCTATCAGATTCTCTGCCGTCAATGTGTCTCCCGCCTTTGTATAGGTGGCAATTCTCACATGATCCCACCTCACACAGACAAAGATGGTATGCTCCACCGTATCCACCATCCCACAATAAATACACGAATCGGTACTGTCCTTTCTAAATCTCTTGGCATAGGATCTATACACACCGTCCCCCGTTAATGCCTGTGTTAAGTAGTAATCCATGTGCCTATGTCTGCAGTTTATCCAAGACCTAATATCCGCTATTAACCTCTTTGTCCACTGCGCAGTATCGACTTCCTTGTTCCATCTTTCCTGCCAGCTGCTAATCGTATCATTTCTCGCTCGAGCCTTTGACATGTGATCTGCCCTATGCTTGTGTAGGAGAGTTCTCTCATGAATCACGAGATCAATGGGAATCACTCCAGTAACCACCTGCAACGCCGTTCCCGAGGCAGTCCTGTAAGCAGATGCCACACGAAGGAGCGTATTTCTTTGAAGCCGTTGTAGCTGTCTGTTGTATTTCTGAATATCAACAGCCTTTCCCCACACTGGGGCCCCATACAATATGATATTATTCGCCGCACTACACATCAAGGCACGTTTTTGGCTGCCAGGTCCCCCAATGTTGGGCATCAACCTCGTTAGTCTGCAGAGCTTCTCCTCTACCTTCGTAACAACCGCCCCCACATGTCGTCCAAACCTCATTTTGTCATCCAAAGTGATTCCCAGGTAGTGTGCATTGATACTAAATTTCACGAACTGTCATTAATTGTCAAAATTACTAACTAATTGGTAGACTTAAAGCATTTTTGGCAGTAAATGAGTTGGTGGTGGTAAGGTGCGTTCGATTAACGTGGTGTAGAGATTGATGAAGCTGGTAGTACCTGAATTTTTGATACGTAGTATGCACTAATACGGGCATAGCATTTACCACATAAGAATAAATAAAAAATTTTCTGGTAATTAAAACAAAACTTTTCATTTGAAACAAGAAAACCAATAATTCCAGTATATTAATATAGAAATAGACTAGCAAAGTTACAAAAAAAAAGAAACAAGAACATAATATAAACTATAATAACTGCTCAAACTGCTGACCATGGCAATTACGACAAACAGTTGCTCTTCTAACAATTTCTTGCAACATGTTGTTTAATTGCTGCCTAGTTATTTCATTAATTGCTTGTCTTAATCTAGCTTCCAAATCTTCTCTGGTTGTTGGAGATGTAGCATAAACTATATTTTTTAAATGACCCCAAAAGAAAAAGTCTAGTGGTGTCAGATCGGGAGATCGCGCTGGCCATCTAATGGGCCCATTTGTTCCCAGCCATTGATTCCCAAACCTCTGATTAAGGTAATCTACCACTATTCTCGCATTATGAGGAGGAGCTCCATCTTGTTGGAATTAGACACGACGCACATACGTAGATTTAGACGATTTAGGCGGACAAAAACCTTTTATTTTCTAATTATTTTTGAATGATACAATAAATGAAAAGAAGTCCTTCTGTTGTTAAAATATGTTGTTTTATTAAAAAAAAACATAAGAAATAGTCTAAAAAATTGAGTAAAAAAATATGCAAACTGAAATGCTGTTTTAGCATAAATACAAATACATTAGTTAAAAAAACACATAAAAATAGTCTACACAAAATTAAGTTCTAGTTTTTTTGAAGCATTATCAATATGTACCTATATATTTTTCACATGCTTGTATAATATTCTAACCCTTCTTCTTGCTCTGACATAGGGTTTGGCGATCCCGACATTAAAAGTTCAATGGTTTCAGGCAAGAATGATTTGCGTGACTTTTTTTTTATTTCTCTCGAACAACTTATTAGAGGGTCGGAAGTTAACAGAAGCCGTTGATAAATATCTAAATTACATTCTTCTCTCGAAAATTTTCGGGCGTAATTTTGTCGGTAAGATCGAAAATGTTTATTACGAGCTTCCGCAGCCTCTTCGGAGAGTTGTCCGATAGGCAATATGGAAGTATGTATAATGCTCGCCCCATGAATTAAAACTTTATGCATAGTGGGACTCATTGGATGCCACCCATACATATTTATATATAACTTGGCTGTTTCAATAGCGTATTCATCATATTTTTCAGTATTTATTCTATGGCCACTTGATATTGCCTCTAATATGACTTTCAATCTAAAAATGAGTGTAAAGTCAATACCGGTGATTTCAGCAGCTAGCTCTGGGTTCTCAAAAAATCTCCTGCTGGTATTGCCGTCATTTGTGTTCCCAACTTGAGCTTTTGGCATGTCTACTAATAAACCAGTTCGAATCCTAAATTGTTTCTGTATTTCTTTCTTTTTTTTTTCTTCCAGCTGTTTTTCTTCGTGAGTCCTTCTTTCCCTGTACTTCTTAACTGGTAATTTGTAAGCCAAATGTAAAATGGATTCGAAAATTCGTATTCTTGCATGTAAAACCGACAAACCAAAATCCAATGCTTGTGGGCACAAAACAGTCTTCATATCCAAATTATTGAAGTTTTTTGACGTAGCTCCGCATATATAACATCTACTGGTAGAGTGACTGATAGTGTATTAGTAGCAGCATTGCACACTTTACCGTCTATCATCGTCATTTTGAATATGTATTTGAATGTAAATTCTTCTTCTTGCAAAGTGACATTAGATGGATTCAGTGACTTTACTGCGTTTTCTACATAATTGATTTCATCTTTAGTAATGTCCGTCGACTCTTTTATATATCTGAATCTTATGGGCCGGCAGAAACGAGGTGAAGATGGTGTCGGATTTTGCCAGACAATCTTGTCACTTTTTGTTCCGCAAACAATTTGCAAAGGCACAAATGAGCTTACGAAAAGGCTGCCATCGCAATCGGAGTCATTATCAAACCTTTGTTTGAATTTATCTTGTTGTGACCCATCACAACCCCACTTACATATTATGGTCAAGGATTTTTTTTCTATTGTATTGAGGGATTTTAATACATCTGCTAAATACAAAGACAATCGATTAACCGTTAAGTCCATTAAACATTGGAAATTACTTTCAGCACAGGTAGCTGTTACACAAAGGGATTCTTTCGGATAACACTCTTTCTTTGCAGATATCAAAAGATCATAACAAGGAAAATGCTTTTTGTTTGTTTCTCGAATAATTTCATACTGTCTTCTAGTGAGGTCAGCTTCAACAAACATTTTTAGGGCTTGGAATGGCGTAAGAGGAGAGATTGTTTCATCTGCCTTAGAGTAAGCTTTTCTGTATGCACTAGCCCTTGTTGGAGAATTACTTATATCTCTAAGTACTTTTGAAGCATCTCTTTTACCGCTTTTTTGTAACACTGATTGCGCAGCATGAACAATGATTTCATCATTCATAGTGGCGCGAACGACTGCACTTTTTCTCAGTTTGCTTCTTTGACTTAAATCTTCAAAACTCTTGGATGGCCGACCTTGTCGTTTATGTGACTGTAGCGGGATCTCAAATGTACCTGCTAACCAAGATTCATTTTGTTTTAGAAAAGCCTCTTCTATTTTATGAGCCTTAGTCCATCTTTGTTTTATTTGAGATTTTATATAAGAAAATTTGTGTTTCAAGCTCTTTTTATCGTCTTCTGTTTCTCCATAATGCGATACCAAGTAGATCTCATAAGCCTCTAATTTTTCAACTAATGTTGAAAAATTTTGAGCTTGTATCAGCTCAAATAAATACTTGCGAGTGATTACTCCCACGCCTGAAGTAGTGGAAGACCCTACAACAAGATAAAAGTATTTTAATACATAGTAAACAAAAAAATATAATTTTCATATTTTTTTCTAAAATACTTCAAAGTGATATAAATTTGTATACTGCGGTATACTGCGGCTAATTTTTGGTCATTAGAAGGCTAGATATGTATATTGTCGTGTGTAATAAATAATTTAACAGGGACGTACACTGAAATATAACAAAAATCTCAATGAATATAGAAATTTGTGAAAAATAATACTTCTGAAACGCAACATGTTTGATGAGGGTTTAATACATCACAATAACATTAGAAAATTTCTTTTTTTTTGATATAAATTAATTCTTACCTGCATTTTCAAATTCCATCACAATCACTTCGATATCACAGTCCGAAAAATTAATTTTGCACTTAGAATTTGTAGTAGAAATAACAGCGCAGAAACTGATACGTACACCTTAAGCGGCAACCGAGTTTCGACTGCCTGCCAAAGGGTCCGAACGCATCGGGATCGCACGGGAGGGGTTTTATGAAGTACCCTGATCTGTCCTCATGCTAAAATATTAGTGAGTCATTCATTTGGAATGTTTTAGAAAATTTACTTTTGACCGCCTAAATCGTCCAAATCTACGTATGTGCGACGTCGCAAATTATGTGGCAACGCATTAATGTACCCATCAACTTCGGTTGTAAGAAATTCGAGATATCGTTCGCCAGTTAAAGGGCCATCAAAAATTATTGGCGGTAGTAACTGGTTACCTACTACTCCTAACCACACGTTAAACCCAAAACGTTCTTGATATGCACCCTCTCTAAATAAATGTTGGTTGTTTCGAGCCCAATATCGTGTGTTTTGTCTATTAAACGCACCTAAATTTGTAAATCTTGATTCATCGGAAAAGATAACTCTGCGTATAAAGTTTTCGTCTTCGCGTTGATGATTTAGTAACCAATTACAAAAATTCAATCTACGCTCATGATCTGCTACATATAGATGTTGATTAATCTGGTACTTGAAACTTTTGTACTTGTGTTTCTTTAAAATTAGTCTCACAGATTCGCGGCTTATATCCAGATCTTGAGCAATTTGGCGGATAGATGCGTTCTTCTCCACTTCCACATATGCTAACACATTTATTTCTACTTCTTCACTCACAATGAATACTCCTTCATCACGATGTTCATTTTCAGATCGAAACTTTTTCTCTAATCCTATGAAGTACACACTATTTGGTTGTCGTCGGTTTGGATTAGGGCTGGGCATTTTAACCGGTTAACCGGTCAACCGGTTAGAAATACAAACCGGTTACATGTTATTCGTAAATTTTTGGCTGGTTAACCGGTCAAGAAAGTTAACCGGTCAAGACGGTTAACCGGTCAAGTCGGTTAACTGGTCAAGACGGTTAACCGGCCAAGACGCTTAATTGATTAAGAAGCTTAACCGGTCAAGAATAAATAGTAAAAGAAATGCTCATTTTGAACTTCGAAGCCAATCGTGCTAAATTCGTTTTAATCTTGATATCTACTTATCACAATATTCGGTTTTTGTTCTTAATTTTTAGACTCACTAAAATATATCTATATAGCTTATAGGTATGCTGATATTACAAAATATGTTTGATAATACTACTTAGAATGAATTTTATATTATACACATACCTACTATAAATTTTTGCTACTTATATATATTTTTTCAGCATTTCTGCAGTGATCGATATTACTTATTTGTGGGGCAACAGAGCGTACATTTTAAATCAAAAGATTTTGATTTATTTGCATAAACTATTACATAGTCGCTTGATAGATGACATATATAACAATAAATAGTAAATGAAAATAATACTAAATGCTATACGAATAGCAAAAGATTAACGCAAAATTTAAATTACTTATTTTTTAAACTATTATTTAAAAAAACTAACATATTTACAGTTCTTCCTTTTAAGCAACTTCGTTTTGCCGATACTATATTTCCTGCTGTAGAAAATACTCTCTCTGCCGGTGTTGAAGTTGCGGGAACACATAAATATTTTTTTGCTAGTTTGCTTAGTTTCGGATATCGATGCGCATTCGTTTTCCACCACTGCAATGCATTTTCTGTTTTACTTATTACTGGTTCTGCTGAATATAATGAAATTTCATTTAGCTTTACATTTCTGTTATCATCGGGAAAAAGCACACTGAAGAAAGAAGAAAATTGTTGCTGAGTTGTGTTTAATACGTCAGAGTTATCTTCGTTTCCTAAGCAAGTATGAACGAAGTTCTTTACATCTGACAGTACGCCTGTATATCTTTCGCTATTTTTATATCTAGGATCGAAAAATGTGCAAATATCTAAAAACTGTGGTGTCGCATCTACATTTCCATCTAATTTAAATCGACCCTGCAATTCAAATTTTAAGTTTTCTTTAAATAATTTTATTTCATCCAAGTCTGTCGGAGATGGTTTTAAAATATTTATCAATGATATAATAATAGGTTGGATTAATGATATTGTATTTTGCGATTCTGACGACATAATTTCCGTTATAGTTGCGTACGGTTTTAATACTTCGCGAAGACTTTCCAGAAGAATATAGTCACTTTCCGTAGTTTCCAGAGTAATTGAAGCATGTCGGGATGTAATTGTTCGATTACTTAGCACATTGATGATTGCCTGTCTTTGTTCTACAAGTCTGGCTATCATATAATACACAGAATTCCATCTTGTTTTTATGTGCTGGACGAGCTTGTGTTCAGGGAGTTGAAGTTGAGTTTGAGCGTCCTTAAGAGCATTTGTAGCAACGGTAGAATGCTTGAAATGACTCACGATATTACTGCATTTTTGTAAAACGGCCTTAATATTGTCCACATCCAAAGCTTTATTTATTGCTAACTGCAAGGTATGCGCGAAACAGTTCACGTTTTCTGGTACTAAATCCGACTCTCGTAGCGCTGCGACGATATTATTAGCGTTATCACTAACTACTGCAACAATCTTATTTTGTACTTCCCAAGCGTTAACAACATTTTCTATTGTAGTTTTTAAGTTGTGACTGGTGTGTCTTTCACTAAGATATTCTGTTGTTAATACATATGATTTTAATTCCCAATTATTCGATATACCGTGCAGTGTAACAGTAATATACGAATCATTGTTTCTTGCCGTCCAGCAATCAGTAGTTAGTGCCACATCAGAAAATACCTTAGTATATTCTTTTATTCTTTTTACCTCTAGAGCATACAGTAACTCTAATTTGGCATATACAGTTTTGCGAGAAGGCATTGTATACGTTGGTGCTAAAGCATTTAATAAAGATATGAATCCAGATCCTTCTATGATAGATATCGGTAGCATATCAGTAGATATCATTCTAATTATTAGTTCCGTAATAGCATCATGATTTTTTGTGTATGTATAGGTAGCTATTGTGGGTTGAGCGATTTTCAATCTTTTAGAACTAACAGCCGTTTCATCGGATGACTCACTGCCGCGACTAGAGCTAAAAGTATTAAAAATGTCGTTGAAAATTTATATTAACAACACCCAACAATTACAATTTATTTGAATTTATACTCAAAAAAGTCATTTTTCGATATACAGGTAGGTACAGTTGCCGCAAGAAAAAAAAGACAGTTACTATAATTATTTTTTGGTGCGGTATATTGTAATTTAAAATTAATGAATGGCAAATATTCAATGTCATACTCATAAGTCAAAATCAATCAGCTAGAATTAGTTAAATATCTGTGGTAAGTGCTGTTCTATTATTTATTAGCCGCAACTGCACCTAATGTTTTCTTAAACACAATTAAAAAAATGTATGCAAATTTACATAATTACCTAGCTGCATGTTGAACTTTTAAGTGATGCCATAATGAACTTGTGGACCCCGAATATTTGAAAATCCGACTGCATCCTTTGCACTTTACTTCACTTCCATTTTTAATATAGTAATTCCATATCTCACTTTGAGAACCCATTGCTCTTTTCGCTTGCATTTTAAGACTGTCGACTGCACACATGAGCTTACTTGAATAATATTTGTTGCCAACTCCCAACCCGAAAGACAAATTTAAAACTACCAAAGTTATCAGTTCAATTGTATATATTTCACAAGTTACAATAGTTTCACTGTTAGTCTTTATTATTCTATTACTTAGTTTACCACTTTATTATAAAAACAGTAAAGCATTGAACCTCAGTATTGAATTAAATATTGGAACTTCAAGGTTCTATTCACGCAGGCACTAATCTGTTTTAACTTTCTTTCTTTTATTTGTCAGCCACTATAGATGGAATTCCCCGTAATCTTTAGATTTTACATTAGGAGGCGTAATGTTTGTATAAAACTTATTGGGGTCTGGAATATATGTTCTAGTAAGTACATCTATAAGTTTTAACTTTTGTCGATAACTACAGATATTTTGTTAGGGAGAGACGGCTGGAAATAGCTTCTGGCTTTTTTTGATAATTTTTTCAGACGTCACCACTGCTATTTAATATTAGAACCATAAATCTGATTCTCTTCACGATATTAAATTAAATATATGTGATTTCAGAATTATCCCATAAACGCATATGACAGGCACTGCTTTGTATATTATACAATATATTTTTTAACTCATGAATATAACAAAATACTTTTCGAAAAAAACTGTAGCTGCAAACTGTACACCAGAACTAAACCATTACATATTTTATATCTGGTAGGTATTCTTTTAATTTTGCATACGCACGTAGGGGCATTTGTATAGATGTGCTTGTGTTGCTTGTATAATATTCACTTTTAAGCTATATGATTACGAGTTAAAAGTTACATGTATATATTATACTACACCTAAATTCTTTTAAATATGTAACACAATGTAACTTTAGTATAAACTATGTACAACAAAGTGTATACTTATGTTACTTACTTACTACTTACTTAATAATTGTAACCCATATAACCACATAATTACGCAATTTATAGGCACGTTGATAAAAGTATCCCAACATTAAAGCTGCAGGTTAAGCGATCAAGGCGATTAACAAGTCAAGACAGTCAGGATGGTTAACCGGTTAAATGGTTAACGAGACAAGACGGTTAACCGGTCAAGACGGTTAATCGGTCAAGACGATAAACCGGTCAAGGCGGTTAACCGGTCAAGACGGTTAACCGGTCCAGACGGTTAACCGGTCCAGACGGTTAACCGGTCCAGACGGTTAACCGGTTATACCGGTTAACCGGATTTCTGCTTGCGGTTAACCGGTTACAAAATCTACCCGGTTGCCCAGCACTAGTTTGGATATCGCTGGAAATACAACGTTTGCGCTCGTCTAGAATTTCGTTGACACTCGCCGAAAACTTGTGTTTCTTTTTTAACACTTATTTTACTGCCAAAAATGCTTTAAGTCATCCAATCTACCGATTAGTTAGTAATTTTGACAATTAATGACAGTTCGTGAAATTTAGTATCAAGGCACACTACCTGTTAAAGATGCACGCACGTATTGTCAGCCTCATTAATTTGTATATTACAGTAATAATTGCACTTATCCTTAATTATTTATGAACAATTTAATATTCTGTTAGTACGAAATCAAAGCAAATAAAAACACGAAGGAAATAATTGTATAAAAATAGGACGGGTATATTTAAAAAAATTAAGTTAGGGCTATTTAAAAGTTAAAAAAATTTTTTTCGTATTTTTCGATTATCTTTATTCCAAAATCATATTTTTGACAAAAATTGTAGATGGACTATGTCAAATTCATGATTATTTTGTTTATGCAACTAACCCTTAAGAAATAATCATGAACATGTGTTCAAGATCACTTTATTGTTGTTACCAAAAACTAACTATTCCCGATCATTTTGAGATAAAATCCTATCGTGTGACATATCACCGTATTCTAAATTTATCAGCGGATCAAAATATAACAAAAAACAAACATAGTTGTATTTAAAAATAAAAAGTTGATGTCACTTCCGGTTAAACAGGAAATGAAAGAGGAGGTGGCGAAGTTTAGAAAGATGCGCGATTACATGAAATAACTTAATGTTAAATGTCAAGTAAATCTATTACACGATAAAAAAGTTATAATCTGTTACCTTATTCCGTTGTCACCCGGTATACAAAAAAAAACAAATTAACGAATTCTTTCTTGGACACATCCAATCGACCATTCCCAGTTTTCGGCCGCTTTGCTTCCCGGACTAACACGGAAGTTAAAGGTTCTTCAATATGTAGTATCATGTGGAATTTCTATTTCAGTTGCCTTGGAATATTTTGGAAGTGAGAAGTCTCTTGAAAATTTGTGGCCGTAATAGATCCAAAGCTAAAGTATGTAAAAAATCGTTTCTGGTTATTGAAGAATTTAGATTATTTAGTTCATAAAGAACTAAAGCATTTATTCCTGTTACATTCATAATGTCAAAGAAAATAGTGAGAGGCCATCTTCTACTGTTTCGAGCTACAATATACGTACTACACATTTGATCTACGACATCAACCCCATACTTCGTTTGATTATAATCAATTATCATCATTGGTTTTTTAGTGCTATTATCAATACTGTCATCTGAATGAGTTGTAGACAACACCAGGTAGGAGGGACATTTTTTCTCTTCTTGGGGACATAGGAAACGAGAGTGCAGTCCTTATGAAAGGCAAATTGGCTACTATTGACTGGTCTTTCTGCGGTGTTTATGAATTCTGCAGGTATTGCCCTTTTGTTCTTTTTTTAAGTTCCCAACACTGTTAGTTTGCAATCATTTTTGAGTTCTAGTGCCAGTGGAAAACTAGAAAACCAATTTATCCATAGTTATATTGCGATATGTTCCTTTAACCACTTGCACAACTTTTCCAGGACTATTAGAAAGTTGATATGGACCCTCTGGTTGACTTTCACCGTAGATTTCAAGATTTAAAGTATGCGTGGTACTTATATCTACTAATGCAAAAATCTTTATATCATATTTAGCAGGTTTCGATGGAATATATTGTCTGTCTTGGCCCTTGCACAAGTCGGGCATTTTTCCACAAATAATTGAAAGACTTCTCGAATTGCTGCTAATTTATCAGTTTGTCGTCGTTCTTCACGGATACCTATATCATCGAATCGTAAGCAGCGTAAAAGAAAACGGAATCTGTTATATGAAAGGGTGCAATAAATATCGTTCATGCCGGTACCATCAGTTCTCCATAAATCCATAATATTTTGTCTGCTTGACTTACTAACTCCTAGAAGATACATCATACCAAGCAGTGCTCTTATCTCACAACTATCCGTGTTTTTCGCATTCCTGTCTCTTTGATATTTTAATTTTATATTATTTATATAAATATTTGTTGAGCTGGTTATGATTTCTATAATATTGTCACACATATAGATTTGAAAACATTCCACTTTAGTTTTAGCCTGCGCTGCATTGTTTATAGGTCCTGGCTTTGTACTAAAGATGTTATGGATCTTAGTTCTTGTAATAGGTGGACAATTTTTTTCCATTGTGTAGAGCGATCTTTTCCTCACCTTCCTCACCTTGTTCTTCCTCGGCTAACTCTATGTACCACTGCATCCATTTACTCGGATCTCTGCTTGCCATTTTGCTAAGCTACAAAAGGTTATATTAGAGAAATTAATATTTTTTTGTGTGCCAGCAGAAAGTCTTAGTATAAAGAACAGATATTATTTCTTGGAGAGGCGAAGGGCTTGAGTAAATACATAATAAACACTCTGAAATAATCTTTTATTCAAAATCGGAGCGATTATTTTTTTTTAATTTTTGGGAAAAATTAAATCTTTTGGGTTCAATATTCGATGCCTCTGAGAAGCGGGAGACTTGATGCCCTAAGCCCCTCTGCGTTAGTCAGCCAATTATCATTTATAATAAAAAAACTTACCCGAAAGCAATGGTTATAAATCGTCAACGGACGCGCGGGCTACTCTTGTGTCCCAGGGTAAACAAAGTACGTAAAAATACTTTGAATGCAAAATTAAAGTTATTCAACCACGAACAGAAACAATAAAACCAGACTTGAAACGCTATGGAGACAGTTATCAAAAAGAACGTTATAATTTTGTTCAAACTCTAACAAAGAGCTTAATAACGAGTCGATGGCCGCTGTGGTTAGGCGGGTGACTATCGTTGTGTCAGGACGATAGGAGCCGGATTTTAATTCTCTGGAGGAACGGTGACATTTTTTCAGAGGGTTGAAATCCGGATCGACTTACCATTCGTTTTTGGAAGCAAAGTGATTAACAGCGCGGCATTATAAAAGGCGGTATGGAGGGCCAAATCCATGATGACAATATTTTTGCCCTTCCTTTCCTTCGGGTCAGTATCCCCTTCAAAGACCCAATTTTTGTTATCGGGTCCAAATTTCTTCACTGACTGCAAAAGGCCACGTTTGTAAATTCTCAACATTTTGACCGAATCCTCATTTTGTGTCAATAGCTCCAAGTATCCGAATGCATGCACTGAGAATCAAGGTTCAGAATCCATTCAAAGAAATGTGTACTGTCCAATATTTTGTGAATGTTATCGTTCCGATCTAAAATTATAAATCAGATTCATTCACGAATGAATGGATTTATGATCAGAATATATATAAAATATCGCTTATTTTATGCTAGCATTGCAAAATACTAGAGACCTTTTTTTTGTGACACAAGCTGTATTAAACAGGAATTTGATTAAACAGAAATTTGATAAAGTGACCGCTATTTTGAACCGATCCTTTCCAGAATCGAGATTTATTAAATTCGAGGTTTTCCAAACCAAATTCAAATTTGATAAAAGTGATCGCTGTTTTGAATTTTATTGTTCTGAGACCAATCGGTTCCAAAATTGATATTTAGGATATCCTAAGCTTTCCAAACCAAATTCAATGATCGAATGTGATAAAAGTGTCCACCATTTTAAACTTCTTTGTTTTTAGACCCATCGTTTCCAAAATCGATATTTAGGAATCTTAAGCCTTCCAAACCGAATTCAGTGATCGAATGTGATAAAAATGGTTGCCATTTTGAACTTTTTTGGTTTTAGCCCAATCGTTTTCAAAATCGATATTTATGGAATCCTAAGCTTTCCAAAACCAAATTAAACGATCAAATTTGATATAAGTGCCCGCCAATTTGCTTTTGTTAGTTTTTGGACCAATCATTTTCATAATCAATATCTCCAGGATCTTGAGACCTGTAAGCTTAATTATGTGATCAATTTGTAAAAAGTGCCTGCTATTTCCGAATTTGTTGTTTTCAAAATTGATACCGAACTGAATCTGAAATCTTCGAACGTAATTCTATGATTGTACTCTGCTTCGATCGGAGAGCCCTGAATTGGGTCTAGGCATGTAGACGTGTGAGGTCCCTTTTCTTATACAAACTTTGTTTGTTTTATTTTAACAAAGAACATTCATACAAAGTTTCAAGTAAATTTGATCAGAAAAATATTCTGTTCCATACAAGCTCTATCACCCTCTTCTCTGTTATCGGATCCAAACATCTTGACTGACTTCAAAAGGTCATGTTTATAAATTTTGAATATTTTGGCCGCATACAACGTATTCAAATCCATACACTATATTTGGAATAAATTTATGATGTGCTATAAATAGTTTATATTATTTTTTCATCACTATATATATATTTTTTTTTTGTTTCAGACTTTGTTTCGACGGAGAAGAGCTAAGTTATCAAGATAATGGAAACTAAGCTTCAGATAGTCGTATAAATATTTACGAAATACCTAAGTACTGCAATCATCGGCCGTATCACGACAATCGTTTGTTCCACAACCATGCTGCAAAAAATGTTAATAATAAAAGTCGCAGAGAAGATTTCACCAAAAATATTTGCAAAATGACTTCACTCTTAGGATCAATTGAAAACAAAGCAGTATCTGCTAATCAATCTAAATTTTGCTTTACTTCGGTCATCAAGTCATCATTAAAAATCAACTTTTAAACTGTAGCTTTAATCTTCTTGTAACTGCTCTCAATATTTTCATAGATACTCTATATAGTTTCGATAGTAATGGTCTACCTTTGAAAACTGTTTCTTTTTCCAGATCACATTGTTTAAACTTTTTCAGCACTTCTAGAATATATTCTATGTTGTAGTGAATACAGACTATAGGTAATCATAAGATATCCTGGCTATCCTTATTATCAAGGGAGTAAAAACGCTCATAATTTTCGTCCAATACCTTGCCAGACAGTTTCTCGAAACATTTAGCATTGCACTACAAGAAAACATCGCAACGATCAATGAGAGAGAGAGCAAAAATTAACGCGCTAATGAAATTATAAAATTTAAAAGTACCTGCAAGGGGGGCCCATTACTTTGCTTGGAATGCTATCACTCTTGTAATTTGTGTAGGGTTTTCCCTGAACACGTGATTTTTTAATAACATTTCGTTTATAGTTTAGAGGATTGGCTTTTCTTTGTCCACTACTGGAAGATTCTTCTGTAATTTCCATTTTATACTTTTTATAATATGTAAAGCACACCGCACAAATAAAAGTACAAAACAACAAGGAATAATGTAAGGTTATGATGTCTCTCCCACGTGTTACACTGCTGTTGGCTCAGCTGAAACAGCACATGTCCGTGACTTGTGCTGTTTTTGCATATTAGCACCCGATTGGCTCGTCTTTCCCTGTTAAGCAGCAATCGGAACTTGTGATATTCATTCGTAGTATGCTGTATTTACCTACACAAAAGCTGTTTTTGACATAATCCTGTTTCTGCATACACCGATTCAATTATTGTATGTTGTAAATATCCGAACACCTTGATAACATAGATAATACGATAAAAGAGAATTTGATACGTTTGATAGATACGACATTTGGACTTAGTAATAAAGTTTTTTTCTACAAGGTAGTCTGCCGCATTTATTGTCAGAGATACGACTTTTACTCGTAGTATGAATCGCTTAGGACGTTTTGACTTAAAAATTTGAGTTAAATGATTAAATTAGTATACATTAAATTAATTATGGTAGGAAAATAATTTATTTCTACCAAATTTGGTATAAAATGTAAATTGAAAAACATTTATTTTATTTTTAACTATAAATAACTTCAATCTAGGTCGTATTCTACTGCTGCACCTGCGGTTTCGGGCAACTCCTCTCAAAACTTTAGCCTAGTTTTCGGCAAAGACATTTCTTGTAATTTTTTAATTAAATTACTTTTTGTTATTACACTTATCCCTCTTGGGGAAGTTCTAATATCTGGCTGAGCCACACCTTCTTTTAACGATTTTGCCGTCAAAATACATAACTCAATAGGCTCTTTACTTCACAAAAGTTTGATAAGTAGGGTTTAGGTATTGTTTTATTCAATTTGAATCTCGATGAACAGTCTTTAACGTCCAAGAAGTCATTAACATTCATTTCAGGTTGTTCTTCCGCTGTATGATGTTTCAACACAGTTTTTGTTAGTCGTCAAAATCTAAAACTTTGCCTTTTTGTTTTAATGACTTCTACTTGATGCTAAAATGAATCGGCACTCATAAATGTATGGCCTATTTGTAGATACTTGAGTGTTACGCTGTTTATAGCAGTGTCCTCAGAATTAATGAAATGAATGAAGAAACAGTAAAGCGTCCAGCTTTTGTTTTGGGACGCACAGTTATCCATCCAAATTGTAACTTCTTTTGCATCCCTGTATATAAATAAAATTTTTTTAAAAGTTGATATTATATGTGATTGCGATCTTGTGGCAGTACATTCATGCGAAATTATGGCAATTGGTTTTTTATTTTTTGTTTGTTTTCCCAGGGGAACAAAACTTTCATTAAAACAAATAATCCGCGGAACAAATATTATCTCTAAACATTTGGCAACGAGGTCGCATTACAACCTAAAAAATATGAAATCATTTATTTTTAGTTTCATATATAAAAGCTCAAATTAATTCATTTTTTGTAAATCGGCAGAAAAAAAGAGTCTTGTTTCACCACCTTCAGTGGAAGCATCTTTTTTATATTCCTCACGTGCCACTATGGCTTTGTTGTAATGTTCATTCCATAACAGACATGGCTCACAATCTAACTGGATATTATCTTTTCTATGTTTGGAACTTTTAATGTGATTTTCAAATGACTCACACTTTCTGTATAATTCGTATAAGGTATAAGGTTTTGTTATATTTTGTTCCTTGTAGAGGCAAGGTAAGGACGCACAGAGCGGTATTTTTGCTAAAAGCCTGGCCAAAAATATTTGTTTGCTTTTCCTGCGTAATAAAGTTGATTTATGAGAAAAAATGTCATTTGTAGCTATATACCAATCATAGCACCTAAATATTTAGTCTTAGTCACTATCGTCACTGAAATCAATATCTGGTTTTAAAAACTCCAATACTTCCTTTATGAAGAACTGTTTTTTTTCTCTCCAAATTTTAGGTTTGATGCTACTTAAATAGGGATCTGAGGTCAACAAGAGCCTATTCAGTACATCTTCATTACATTCCGTTCTGGAAAAATTTCCGTGAAAAACTTTCCCTATATTGGCGGAAGTCTTTGTTCCTGGCTTCCGCAGCTTCTTCCGATAACTGGCCGATTGGTAACAAAGCATGTTTTATAACACTTGCTGAGGGTGTTAAAATTTTGTGCACTGTTGGTGACATAGGTTGCCAAGAGTATAAGGTTACATAGTGCTTCGCCGTATTCATAGTGTACGTGGAGAATTTTTTCACGTCTATTTCAAAGCCCGAAGATAACACCTCTAATATTATTTTAAATCTCTTTATTAGTTCGTAGTAGTATGTACTCCTGCCTTTATTTTGTATGACAGATGTAGCGGAAATTCAAAAAACCTAATTCTGGCGTGCAGTATTGACAGTCCAAATTTCAAATTCTCTGGTTTCTCCGTGCTTTCCTTTGTCAAGTCCTTAAAGCTTTTTGAAGTTTTGTCACATATATAGCAGCGCATTGTCGAATTAGTGCTAGTGGCAGCATTGTATACTTTTCCATCTACTATTGTTGGCAGTAGTATATGCTTTATCTGAATATTTCCCTTAACATTTGTCGCTTGAAGATGTCTGGCCTGATTTTCTACGTATTAAATCTCCTCATTAGTGATGCCTTTATCTTCTTTGACATATCTTATTCTGATAGGTCTACAAAACCTGGGTAATGATGGGCAAGTGTTCTGCCATATAATTCTTTTCCCACACATTAGTCTCACTGGCACAGTAGAACTCAGAAAAATGTTAGCATCACTGTCGCTATTATCTTTAAATGTTTGCTTATACTGCCTCTGCTGGGATCCATCACAACCCCACTTAAATATTAGCACAAAATCTTTGTTTTGACTTTTGTAGTTCTCGATTATGGCTGGTTCCAAATATTTACACAGCTATTTACCAACTGAAATGGCGACAATTTGAGGTCAGTTAAATTGGCCCTCCATAACCATAACAAAATTTTACACACCTGTACAAGATAAGTTATGCTATATTTATTTGAGGGGGGGAGGGGAGGGGGGAGGGGGCAACTTAACGTTAGTCTCCCCCCCAAATTAATTTTTTTTTACTTTTCATATGTCATTTGAAAGCTTGAGTTTTGCAGTTTTGCACAACCAAAACGAAGGTTTGCACAGCTCGTATAAGGAAGATATGGCTTTCTGGAGAAACGATTTTAGCCCCCCCAAATTAATTTTTTTCAAGTTTTCTTATGTCATTTGAAAGCTTGAGTTTTGCACAGTTTTGCACAACCAAACGAAGTTTTGCACAGCTCGTATTAACCTTTTGTTGCCGGACCCATTAAAACAATGAATTTACGAAATTTTATTATAGTGGTTGAAACAGTCAAATTAGTATGTCTAAATTTTTTCAATTTTTTTGTGCAATGTTTTTTTTTTAAATATATAGGAGGTACTTTGAAGTACCATCAGGCATCCAAAAATATTTTCATATACAAAACATTGTGTGTTTTATAATTTTCCAACAAGTTTTTACAAAATAGGTATTCAACTAAAGAGAAAAAAAAACCTTTGCTAAACGATAGCTAATACTAAAATAAAACAATTTTGACATAATTGTTATAAAAATTTGCACTAGACCGACACTTGGTGAAACTCCATGAAGCAGTTTTTGGTAGCATTGCAGCAAAGTGATACACGACATGTAGAGCATTTTGAAATCGGTTTCGACTGGAGACCCTTCTTGCTGTATACTTCACATCTGCCTCGATTGTTGTCAAAAATTACCCAGTGTGGCCCTCTGTTTGAAAGCCGAACATCTGCCGGAATGGAATAGCCATGGCCGCGTCTCTTCTTCAAAGAGACATTAATTACCTCAGTAGAGCGACATTTACTAGTAACGGACACCGTTTATGTGATATTAGGCCCAAAGCAACGGATCGACGAAATTCCAGAAGGGTCATTTTATCTCTGATGTCAGAATAAATGACATAAGCATTCACGAAAGGAATACCGTAAGATGGGGCTACTTTGAACATTTTTTTCGTTCATTTTGTAATAACTTTTTTTGGCTTAAGTTTTTTTTATCGTTTAAACGCTAAATTTTGGGCATCAAGTAGGAGAAGCAATCTAGAAAATTTGAGTTTGATAAAATAATTGCTTCTACTTTTTTTCTTATTAAATATGGGTGTTCAAAGTTATCCCGCCCTCGGGGCTACTTTGAACACACATGAAAATTAAATCTATGTTCAATTATATGGCACTCTAAGGCCTACTTTGAACACCTAAACTCGAGCGTATACTTCAATAAATTTATTATTGTAACCTGAGATTTTTGAAATTAAAATTTGCTGATATATATGGCATAATAATTTAATTTTGAAAATGTTACATACAAAAACAAAAAACAATAATACAGGAGCATTAAATTGAAAAAAAATATAAGGTAAAGGTTATTCTAACGTCTTCAAAAAGTTTTTTGATAAAAAAATCAAAGCTCCTCTTCGATCGGCGATAGGATTTGGCAGCGCTTTCACAATTTCATGCACAGGAATACTGCCTTCGTCTGGGACATGTGGCCGGGAAAATTTGTAATTTATTTTGCGCGAATGACGCAAGAAAGAAAGTTCTACCATTTTATCTTTCAATTCTGCAGTCGAAATTACTTTTCCCACAAAGTGTTTAATAATATTTTTGACTTCAAATTTCGCCAAATAAAACTTTCCAATTTCTAGATTTATGTCCTCATTATCATTATCATTTTCAGAGTCACTATCGGACTCATTTTCGCTTTCAGAGTTACTTCTACTTGAACTGCTGCTACTATTATCAGCGACCAAAGTTTTTATTTCTGTAATTTCATTCTCTTTATCGTTATTTTCCGCATGTAAAATTTCGTCATTCTCAGGTTCTAAATCAGCTGTAGAAATACTTTTTCCGGCGGCAACATTAAATCTTTTCTTTTTCTTTTTTGTACAACTTGTTCTACTCCTCTTAGGTTTTGTAATAGTTCAATAACAGCAGTGGAAGTTGCTTGCTCTACTTCATTTTTATCGCATTTCATGTTGTCAGGTAAGCGTTCTAAGACTTTATCTGGATTATGTGGAAAAATTCCACATTTTTCAAATCCAGATCTCATATTGTTAGACATTTCATTTTCGTCTGGATACAGCTTCTTATATAATTTACTTAAAAGCCCAGGAAATTCATCCTTTGACAGAGTTTTGCTCTTTCTTCTCAAACTAATTTTCCACTCATCTAAAATTTGTCGCCAGTATTTTTTTAAGGGCGCATAAAACGCCACGTCCAGAGGCTGACACAGATGAGTAGTATTTGCGGGTAAGCAGATAAATCTATTGTCATTTTCTTCACAAAGGTTTATGACTGTATCATTAAAATGACTTGAAAGATTATCCCCTATAATTGCCTTTGGGCCAGGTAATTTCTTTGCCGCAGGCACAAAAACAGACGCAAACCAGTCGGAAAATGCACAGGAGTCAAACCATCCACTCTTCGTTCTTCCATATCTTGTTTTCGGGGGACCATTCTCACACCAGGTACTCCACAAGTTAATAATAATAATAATAATAATAAACTTTATTCATCCTTAGGATGATTTACATACAAATAGTACATACATTATACATTAACTTATTTTTTACATATACTCTTAACATAAATACTAGCAAATTTCTTAAATATACTAATGTTATTACCCGCCTGCTTAGCCTTATCTGGCATTTCGTTGTACAATTTCAATCCCTTATAAAACAAACTATTTTGTGAGCAAGACTTTCTATTTAACGGTAATCTAAAGTTATTAACATTTCTAGTTTTATATATATGAATATCACTATTATATGCAATAAATCTACTCATGTATTCAGGAAGTTTATTATTTACTATTTTATAAATTAAAACTAAACTGTTAAGATAAACTCTTTGTCTTATACTAAGCCACTGCAACATATCTAACATAAGTGTAACTCTTGTATATCTACTACATCCTAAAATTATTCTCATTGCCCTATTTTGTAATTTTTGTAATTTATACATCTCACCTTCACCAATTAGTAGTAAAATTGACGCACAGTATTCGAAGTGGGGGGCAATGATTGTCTTATAAACTAATATTCTTGTCCATGTACTCAACTTAGTGCTAATCCTACCTAAAAAACTAATTTTCTTAGCTACTTTCTTCACTATGAAATCTACATGACTCTTGAATGATAGACTATTATCTATTACTACCCCTAAATATTTAATCTCTTTCACAAAGTCGATAGGTACGTCATCAATAGAAATACCACAATTTATCACACTAGTCCTATCACTAACCCTAGTCCCAATTACCATAGCTTTAGTCTTTGAAGTATTGAGCTTAAGTTTATTTATTTTCAGCCATTTTGAAATATTTTTTAGTTCATGATTCATTTTCCTGACAGCCCTCTCAAAATCACTATCATACACACTCACGAGTGTATCATCCGCAAAAAAGGTTGATATTGCAATCCTGTGAAACCGTACCCAGGTCGTTAATATACAAAATAAACAATAGTGGACCCAAAATCGTACCCTGCGGGACCCCAGAGTAATCTCTCTGAGTTCTGATATTCCATCTTCGTATTTAGTTACTTGCGATCTTCCGGTTAAATAGTGTTCTAACCATTTAAGGGCTACCCCTCGTATTCCGTAGTTGTGAAGTTTTCTTATTAATCGATTTCGATCAATAGTTTCAAAGGCTCTTTTGAGATCAAGAAAAACTGATACTACTTTATTATTATTTTCTATTTCTTCCTTCCAATTTGCAAGTACTAAATTCAATGATGTTTCACATGAATGGCCTTTCCTAAATCCGGACTGATAGTCTGCTAGAATTTTATTTCTTTCGATAAATTCCTCCAGTTGTTCCTTAACAGCCTGTTCAATGATCTTTTCCATAGAGGGCATCATATTAATAGGTCGGAAATTATCACACTTCCTAGCATTCTTCACCTTCGGTATAGGAATAACCGTAGATGTCTTCCAAATTCTCGGAACGACCCCCGTTGTAAAGGACTCATTAATTATATGCAGCAATGTTTCGCCGATAACAGGCAAAGCATCTCCAACAATAGTGGGATCAATACCATCAGTACTGGATTTCCTTTGCATAGAAGTAACTACACGTTTCAATGCAGATAATGTCAGTGGTTCAAATTTGTTAAGTAGGATTTGGTTTCCAGTATCAACCATATTAAAATCCAGATTATCTTGAGCAACATCAATGCTGTTATGTATTTCAGTGATACGTTTTGCGACTCTGTTCCAGAAGGAAACTCAACACTTTCAGGCCTTCTACTATTGTTACTATTAATTAATTCTTTAAGGTTTGTCCACATTGCTTTTGTTGTCAGCTTGTCAGCAGTTGTCTGCTTTGTAAACTACGTAGGCTTGTAGCATGTCACCTGATGCACTGCCAGCAAACATGATGGATATTGCACTTTTAGAAAAGTCTTGAATACGTTCTGGATATTTCACTCCTCGTTTAAAGATGCATTTTTTGGTCCCAGGATTGTCAGATAAATTTGTTTCATCGAAATTAAAAATGTGGGTGGCATGTATTCCTAACGTACTTTCTTTTAAATTGTCAAAGTACTCTTTGATAACCTTTACAGACACAGAAGCTTTGGAGTTTTTAATATTCTGACATGTCCGAACAGAAATTTCATTTTTGTGCCTGCTCAAAAAGCTGGACACCCAGTCGGATTAAGGTAGGTTGTTTTTTAATATGCTGACAGTCTTTCCTACCTTTTCCAAATAATACATAACAAACTTGCGTATGTCACGTTGATCCAATGGAAAGCCCCATGTGGCCATAACTTGTACATATTTAACGATACATAATTCTTCTACATCAGTAAGTGCTGTGGGATGACCAAATTTTTCTTCGTTTTTATTGCATCAATTGCCTTATCGAGTGTCTCATTGTCAAAGTTCTTATAATTCCGACAACCCAGTTTCTTTTTGTAGACCCGTGTCATGATTCTGTAACAGAACAATAAGGAATAAGACTCTATCTAAAGAAAAATAAGGTGTAGAGGTTACTTTGAACATGTTCAAAGTAACCCCTAATTATACTATAATGAGCAGGTTATTACAATAAAAAATATTTAAACAAAACTACAAGACGGATTGAAGCAAATAATGTTTTAATGTGGTACTTACATTATGTGGGTTAATAATAAAATGTTTTTTCACTGATTACAGCTGTGCTTTGCGCTGCAATAACAAAAGTATTCCACTGTTATAAAAACACAAAAAATTCAAGGTTATAATCTGACATATGACATTTAGGATTAGCGTCGGCGCCAATGCGTGCGTGTCGCCAACCGTTAAAAATATATTCCCCTATCGGATAGGGCTAATACCATAGAGTAACAACATCTGTGATAGATAGGAAAATCTATTCTTTATTTCTAATCTATCTATCTATTCTATTAATTTAAGGCGCTCAGATGTTTTAATTATCGTTACAAATACCTTTAAGATATTTAATTCTTGTCGTAGAACCTTCCTGAGTTTGTCCCGTGTTGTGATGTCGGATCCGTACCAAATCAGATGAATGTATCGATTTCAAAGAATATTGCATAAAACTTCAGGCAAAACGGCTTACTTTAATTTGCTTTGCTGTTAATTTCCATTAACATATAACAGAAGTGGCTATTCCATATGGGTACACAGCATAGGTGCTAATGTCCAGTACTACATCAGCTTTGACCCTTAACCATTTCGTGACGGGGCTTTTGAATGCTGCCGGGCCTAGAAAACGGCATAGAATAACTTAATAGAATGGTAACTCTTATATTAAGAGGTGAATGCGTGTTGCAGCGCCTCTTACAGTCATACCCGCTACTAAGTGAGAGAACATGCAAGAAATTTAATTTTCATTTATATTTCATGTAGCATTATGCATATTAAACACTTGCAGTAATGTAAATAAGCAAGTGTTTAATATACACAAGAATTAATGAAAAATAATACAGATATAGTGTAAAAACATGTTAAAAAAAAAAACAATTTTCGCACATATGTATTTATTTAGAGTATTAAACAAGTAAGTGTAAAAAACAAATTTAAGATATGACATTATAGGCAATTATATACCAATATGAACAAAGTATTAATAACAAAATGACTTGGAAATATGCACATAGTAGAATAACATACTGCGATGCTCCATTGAAGCTATCAAAGAGCTTGTCGAAGAAAATAATTAATTCGGATGTTCCGACAGCATCTTCAAAAGGGGACATATCTGAAACATTTTGGATATTTTATAAAAATTTAATATTAGAGAACAGCTTACGATTTTCAGCCAAAAATCCCAGTAAGAGCCCGACTGATCTACTCATCGCCTGTGTACAGCATTTTACCTTCATTTTCCTGATTTTGTCTGGGTATACATGATAATCCGCTAATTTAGGGCACATTCTACAACCACTTCTTCCACAATCCATTTCATATAAACGGATTATATGTTGCCAAGATGCTCTACGTTCAATTCCCTCATTATTTATAAAAAGTATATCCTTGGTTAAAAAATTGTTCCGTATGCACTTCATTAAGTGTGGATAGTCGTACATAGGAACAATCTCCAATGCATCTACCTCAAAACCAAAACCTCTATATTCCTTGTTGTTCCGATCATACACCTGTCGCGTTTCCTGCATTAAGCAATTAATTGCCGCCTGATTTTGAGCAGCTTGATCGCAAACTGTGGCAACCGGGATTAGACCAGTAGAAATTAAAGCCCGAAGAATACTTTTGATAAGAATTATCAATTGGTCACTGTGTGTTACAGCATTACAAAACATAAACGTTAAAGGCTGCTTCCAATTTTTGTATACCCCTTGAATAAAAAAAACTAAAGTATGGTCTGCAATTTTTAGGCGTCTTGTCTCTCCAAAATCCTCAAAGCCATCAATCTTATCTTTTGATTTTGAGTATGACAATCCTGGTTGTAGTGATACTTCATCAAATAGTAGAGTGCAATATCTGTCACAAATGGGAAGTGATGCAACAACAGATTTCAGATGGTTGATCATATTTTGATTCAGACCTGGAGCAAAGGGCATCTGCTTCAATAGTTCACCCAGAGTCCTTCTGGATGGTAAGGCAAATAATCGCTGGAGCAAACGATACCCTCGAGGACTGCTTTTATAGATTGATAGCGCCAAAACTTTATCGTCAAGAGAAAAGCGTCTCCCTCTTGGCTTTAATTTATAATTCTTGACTTGGCTCAGCAAAAATTTATAAATAGTGGGGCTCACTTTTGTTTTTATCTTGTCAAACTCTGATGTTAGAGACAGACGTTGCGATACACGCAGTCGATCCTTAATACTTGTAAGTTTTCGACTTAATCTATACGACTTATCAACAAATTGTGTTGCAATTTTATATAGCTCTTTCTCTTTTGGAGTTAAATGACTCTGCCTTGTCACCTTAATTTTCTTGAGCAGTTTGATCCTTGCTGAAATTCAATAATTTTATGGTATATGACACAAAATTTTATTGTACACTCACTTGAATCCTTCTTGGTTTGGGTGTAAATAGTTGGTAAATCAACTGCCATATCAAAGGATGCTACAACATAAAAAATGTAGATTAATGTATTACAGCTGTGAGTTGTTTAATCACTTACTTGATGCTTGCTGTTGCTCATATTGTTCTGTGACATTTTCAATAATTGCACCTGTATAACAAGATTATTATCACTCATCAGTTCAGTATTCAAATGTTTCAGACAGCATTAACACTCTTCATGCACATTAATATGTTAGAACTTTGAGTTTGTTTATTTACTTACATGAAGTTTGCGGTTGCTCATATTCTTCAATGACGCTGTTGCTAAATGCACCTATATAACAAAATTTATAATCACTTATGAGTTCTATCCTTAATTATTTTATTCTAACTATTGTTAACATGTCTCATGCAAATTACAATCATTATATTAGCTAATGTTGCAAGCTGAAGCCACAAATTGTATTATGTAATACACTGTTACCTAGCCATCATAAGATTTGTGTTTGATTACTATGAATATGTTATTATAAATATCTACATATTATATAATACTACTGAAAGTATTAAAGCACCCTAAAACCAGCACTATGTTATAGAGCAAGGAACATAGCTTATGTAATTTACTCTGTTCTATAATACAGTGTGCTTGAACATATCCCTACCTTAAAATATATCTAAATAATGTATTTCACAATGTTCAGGCATCTCTTTCCAGCTCTCAATACTGTCCATCAACATTATCAATCTAGTCATAAGCTATCATATTTGCCATATCTTGATTTGGTACAAATTAAGCAAAGGCATATTTACACAAACCATATACACTGCATTTATGTTGTTACCAGTTGTTACTACAGAGAAAAGCTATTTCCTAAACAAACATCCTTGGTTTACTTACCACTGTTTATCTCCACCAAATAAAAAATAAAATGTCATTCTGACTATAATAAAATAGAGAAATTGGATAAAATTATAATTTTATCTTTATATATATCTGGCTATCTAATGTACCTGGATTTGCTGGCTTTTCTTTACTTTGTTGTAACGCATACCAGAAGGAATTTGTACTTGTTGCGTCTTCATGAAATCCTACGCATAATAAATATAACTACACCGTGTCCATAAATGTTTGAAGCTGACCTCTGTCAAAATGTATGCAATATCTGTCGAAGTTTACCATCCTGAGAATGTCAGTTTATTCCTTTATGGTCATAATTGCACGTCTGTATTTTCGTTGGGTTTGTTTTTTTGTCATTGCAATGGTTTTATAGTTATAATTTTTTATAGCTATTAATTTTAATGAGCAATAAGCGTTTCCAAAAGGAAGCATATTGTGCTTGATTTTAAGAAACAATTTTAATAATTATGCTGAAAGTAACTACTGCATGGGACGCTAATGTTAATTCTTACGATTGAAATCAAATGTAGTATGACAAATTTAACCAAAATTTGACAGTAGCTGTCAGCTTCAAGCATTTACGGACACCCGATATATGGTTACATGCAATATGAAATTACAATTTTATACCTGGTAAATTAAGTGTTGGTAATGAATTCATTACTAACCGGTGCCCATTCCAACATTCTTTTATAAAATGTGCAGAACACACAAAATAGGAGTTATATAAAGTCTCAGTATTGAGATGATATAAAGAAGAATCTCCTATTCTTTGTAGCCAAACTTCTAATAAATGCTTCTTATTAATGGGAAGCCGATGTCTGAAACATAACACTAAATCAATAGAAATTAGTAAGAGTTTTCTTTATCTACCTTGGAGAAGCTTGATCCTTGCAGCCTTGAATGAAATTTAGAAGAAACGACCAAAAATACAAGAAAATGAAAAGTAATTCTTAATTTTTCACTCGTTTAATGATTTAATGTGATTTGTGATCTATTCATTTTAATCTTTTCCAAAATAATCATTTATTGTTGATTGTTTTGTATTCCTATTGGCTTTGCACCTAATGTCAGCACGAAGATTATGTAAAGCAAGTTTTATAGGTAAGAACTCATTGCCCTGCTGCTCTAAGTACTCCAAAAGACCCTGCACGTGTTCAAGAGCACGGGAGTGTGGAATTCGGTTTTCGATTACAAGATCTCCGTATGAATTGTTGTCACTACTTCCACCTTCTTCCACATTGTCACAAATGCGATTAACAATATCCTCATCTGTAAGTGTTATGTACCCTGGTAAAGACTCGTCAATATGCAACCACTCTTCAATGTTTTGTATGTCAACATCTTTGCATCTATTCTGGGCACGTAAAATGCTACGCAGTTCGGCAAGTGGTAAGTTAAACTCAGCATCGTCGTCGTCAGAATCAATGTCTTCATTTTGATCTTCATCATAACGGAATATTTTCTTCCAAGATTTTTGTAGTGTTGTTGACCGCACTTTGCCCCAGGCCTTTTCCAGTTCGTAGATTGCATCCAATAAGGTTAGGTTCTTCCAAAACGTTTTTAGATCAGAATGTTCATCACTCACTATTTGAAGCAAACCACTACGATAATGACGTTTCATTGTGGCTATCACGCCCTGATCCATCGGCTGAATCAGGGCTGTTACATTTGGTGGTAAATATTTAACAAATATCTGCCCATCGCTTGATTTCAACGTTAATTCGGGAGGATGAGATGGAGCATTGTCCAATAGCAGTACAGCTTTTTGAGGTAATCCAAGAGATTGGAGATGCGTCTTTACCTGGGGCACAAACTTTTTATCGAACCATTCTTTAAAAATTGCTCTATCCATCCACGCACCCTTTTGATTGAAGTAATCTACAGGCAAGTTTAAAACATCCGTTCCTTTAAAAGACCGCGGTCTTTTTGCCTTCCCAATAACACAAAGCTTTACTTTATGGGTACCGTCAGCATTTGCACAACACATAGCAGTTAAACGTTCTTTCGAAGATTTGTGACCTGGTGCTTGACGCTCCTCCACAGAAGCAAGCGTTTTTGTTGGCAGACATTTCCAATACAAACCAGTTTCGTCGGCATTGTATATTTGTGCGGGGAGTAAATTTTCACTCTCAATAAACAAACGAAAGTCTCTTACGAAAGCCCGAGCTGCGACTTCATCGTTGCTTAGCTTTTCTCCGTGTATACTTATTTGATGAATACCATGGCGCTTTTTAAATCTCGTCAACCACCCTGAAGACGCATTAAATTCACCTTCCATTCCCAGTGCATCGAAGAAAAATTTTGCTTTACTTGCACAAATGGTTCCTGAAACGGGAATTGCCGCACTTCTTTGCTGATTAAACCAAGTTACCATGGCGTTGTCTAATTCTTGATAGGTTGCTGGTTTCATCGTTTTTCGTTTTGATAAACCACTGGCACTATCAGAATTAGCCGCATATTTTATTAGGTGTTCTTTATTAGATTTAATATCACGCACTGTTTGCTCGCCCACATTATATTGTATTGCTAGGTTTTTAACACCAACTCCATTTTCTAGTTTATTTACAATTTCCAGCTTTTGTTGGATAGACAAAACAACACGTTTTCGTTTTGACGACATTAAGCAAGCACAATGTTATTTTACTAGAACTGTAAAACTCTATTTCCCATTTATAACGCTCTCGTATCTAGTCACTTTACAACAATGTGAATCGTCTAGGCAGTGTGTAAAATGAGCGTGTCTGGACCTGTCTGCAGCACGGTTTTAGTGGGGGAATTGCGGATTAACCGTGCCGGCACGGTTAATCCACTTTTGAGATGTTAGCACGGTTAAGCCGCACACCGGATAATCGGCCCCCGGAAAATCGAGAGTGCACTGTACTGTATTGTATGTTTACGAAATCACAAGCACGAGGAAATATTTACATTCAAAATACGTTCACAAATAGTTCTGATTTTGTATGAAATCAACGTAATCGGAAAATGATCACTGGAAAAGTGTTTAGGGGAAACAGAATTCAAAGTTGTAACGGTTGTAACAACGTAACAACAACAACCAATATGGATGCTCAGTCGGTATTTTAGTAAAGAGGTAGTTTTCTTAGCTGAGTGAGAGAGATAATCAATGTTTATTCAACGGTTCATCTGTAAGATGTCGCTTAAAGAGTATTTAAATAAGGCTATTGGACCCCCCTACCCTGGAAAACGGGAACTTTCAGTGTTTGCGCGTTCGTGCGGTTCCCGTTTTACATGCGCACTACGTACACCATATAAATGCGGTTCCCGGCTTGTAAACCACGCCAACGTGTATATACAGTGGTGTGCATAAATAAGTAATCACTAGGTGTTTTCAAGATATAGACTGTAATTCAAGATTAATTTCAAAGAAAATAGTATCATTACAAAATTAATATGTATTTTCAATATGTATGTATAAAAGTACATAAATATTTATAATAGTTTCGTGTCTATCTAATATTTAGTATGTCCACCCTTTGCTTGGATAACTCTGCGAAGTCGATTTGAAACACTATTAATTAGGTTATTTATAAATTCCGGCGGAATGTTGTTCCACTCTTCCTCCAGGATATTAAACAAGTCATTTGCATTCCTTGGTTATCTCCTATGTTTGGCTCTGTCCAGATAATCCTTTTTTGGATCGTTATCTTGCTGAAAAACAAAACCTTCACCAATAAGGCGACGTCCTGCAGGAATTGCGTGCTCCTGTAGAATCTGCAGGTACTGGTCTGCATTCAAACGACCTTCAATTCTTACAAGGGGACCCATCCCAGAAGCTGTTATGCAACCCCATACTTGAATGGCACCACCCCCGTGTTTGACTGTCGGTTGTATACACGCCGGATTGTACGCTTCGCCGACGCGTCGCCTGACATACTGACGTCTCTTACTGCCGAAGATTTCAAATTTTGACTCATCCGTCCACAGTACGCGACGCCATTCTTCCACCGTCCACTGCGAGTGATTTCTGGCGTAAGTTAGTCTCTTCTGCCTATTCCCATGTCTCAGCAATGGTTTTCTTCTCGCAACGCGCCCTCGTAGCCCTTGTTTGATTAAATGTCGTCGAACTGTGGATGAATGCACTGCGACGCCAGTTGCCACTTGCAAGTCTTGGGCTAACCGGGCTGATCCTCGGGTTCGGTGTCGTAAAGAAGTGAATCTTAAATATTGGTCCTCTCTTGCTGTCACCTTTTTTGGACGTCCTTGTTTGGGTTTGTCCAATACGGAGCCTGTTTCTAAATTTTTTTTTAATATCTTATGGACGCTACTTTGCGAGCAACCCACTTCTACAGCGATTTGACGCTGAGTTCTTCCCTGTTCGTGGAGGAAAACTATTCTATACCTATCCTGTACATCCACTTTCGGCATTTTACTACCAATTACGCAGAAATTAAAAGTTTGTTTTAAAAAAGCCCGCAGTTACACTTACTCTTACTTTACGAGACACTTTCACAAACTAAGTTAATTAAACAAAATAAGTTAATAAAAAAAATGTATTAAAATGCTTTTAAAACGCTCTCTAAACTCTATAATAGCAAACGCGCACCTCAAAATATGACAATAAACTAAATGCTACAAGGAAACGCATGTCAAACCCAATAAACTTTTTTTGTACGAGTATGGTAGGCTTCAAAACATGGTATGGTACACAATGCTACATCGCAGGAAATGCATCCATATGTAGTTTCTTTTCGCACCTTCTTTTTGGAACAGACAACGCATCTCTTTCGAATTTACCTCGAATCCTGATTTTCCAAATGAACAACCTTAGGTTTCATTAGTTGTTCATTAGTGGAAGGGTTTCTTCGCTCTATAACATCCATTTCTGGCGTATGGAATGTACTAAATAAGGACATCTCACGTTTGCCTTGCCATTTCAAGGCAAGTAGAGTGTTCGAAGTAAAGCTTTCTATATCTCCTCACTTTAGCTTTGCTTTCATTGAAGGCATGTTTTTCTTGATTTGTTTTACTGTACTACAGGCATTCGTTTTGTTAGACCATAAGAGATTATACAGATTAGGACATGTATACCAGATGTCGGTATATAATGTGTGACCGTGATCTAGATACTTCTCTATTAGGGTAAATACTATATTTCCAGATATTCCTACACTTTTGCTCCATTCTTTGATATCTGTTCCTGCACTACAGTATATAATAAAATCCAAAATAAATCCTGTTTCACAGTCACAGAGAACAAAAAATTTTACGCCGAATCTATGCCTCTTTGATGATATAAATTGTTTGAAGACTTTCATCGATGCATAGATTCTCAAAGGGATGAAATACATCCTTGTATGCGTTTTGGAGATGAGTTACAATCATTCTGATTTTCCACAATTTATCTTTCTCAGCTGCAGCATTACTATTATCTACAAAATGTATGTTTCGTAAGATCGTTATCTAACGGTCTCGGGAAAATATCTGACCAAAAATTGGTGTTGACAGCAAAGCATCCTTTGACCAGTAGTCTACCAACTTCAACTTTTTCACTTGTGCCATCAAAAATGAAACACCGATAAAACAGTACATATCATTTTTCGTAACATCCATCCATCTATCATGGGTTACGTCTTCTGTTTTTGTTTGATTATAGAATAAATTTATCTGTTCTTTGATTTTCGTTGTTAGGTTTTGTTCTTGTAAGAGAGCATCTGACGGTGTTAGTTGTTTCTATGGCTGTTCTGATTCCGTAGTTGTCGTTCCGTTTCCGTTGTTGTCGTCGTAAATTTGAATATATTGAAGAACGATAAGATATATGCAACTCGGCCTGATTGATTTTCAACATTTTAATTGCCTTTACAACCGTTTCTAATTGAAGAACGTAGCATCGTTGTTTCTATATCGAACGATATTTTTGTTTCTTTTTGAATAACTTTAAAATGGTTCAACACAATTTTTTAGTGACAACTGCATTTTAACTGAGTTCGTTTAGCTCAAAATGTCCAATATTTACAGTATTGAAATTGTTCTTACCAGTGCCATTTTTTTGTGAATTTTTGTCGTTCCATATGACCCAGATGTTGGGGATATGTGAACAATATTTCAGTTCTCTGTGTTTGGCTAGTAAATTGTATTGCATTCCAAATTACCTTCGAAAACAGGGATATATGGACCTCAGAAAATAATTTTAAAAAATCTGTCGAAAATGAGTGCCGGATAGGGGTGTAGAAGAGTGCCTGCACCAGAGACAGAAAGCATCATAGACACCGATGATTTAGATGTATTAATAATGCGATGAGTCGTCTGTAAAATTTGTTTGATCATAGTTGACAATATTTTCAACTGTATCCGTCCATCGAAAAATTTAAAACTTTAAAACTAAATTTAAACTAATATAGAAGTAGTGCATCACACACACATAACTTTAGACAATAATATTTGATAAATCTCCTAGTTTTTCCAACACAAATTTAAGTCGTTTTTTGTCCTTATTTAAAATAATAAATTAAGACGTTGCCTGTAACGAAATAGTTAATAGCGACGAGCGGTCTTTTATGCCTAGTTCTGATAGAGCCGCAACTGTCTCCTTGTGCATGGCCCCCTTCTTGCCTACCACAATTGGTAGGACTTTTCCAGAGGATGCTCGAAACTCTCTCTGGAGTAGGGGTAGTTGTCGGCTGTATTTGTTTAGCTTATCGTTTCGTCTCTGAGCAAGATACTCGTCGTCTTCGTGGCGGACTAACGTCGACTACTGCGACCCTACCCTGGTTCTCTATCACCAGGTGAGGTTTAAGATTCCCGCCAAAAGGAAGCCGCACCACTGGTTCCTTTGTTACTGCTATCCTTTGGTCTCTTTTATGGACTTGTGTTCCGATGAAGTCTCTTATTTCGTCGCGGCGGCGGATCCTAGTGTCTCCTTCTAGCTTCAGCACTTCCGGCAATTAGGATCCGCTATAGGTCCGGTCCTTGCTAACACCGATCTCTTGGCTGTGGTGTTAGCGCATTTTGAGAGCTGTTATGAATCGGCATGGCTTTAGGAGCTTGGGGTTACAGAGCTATGCATTGGCAATACGATCGTCGGATAGAGATTAGACCGACCTGCCTTCCGCGCTGGGAACTCGGACCATCGTGCAAGCTCTTCTTTCTTGGCCCTTCGCTTCTAATTTTTGTCCTTATTTAAAATAATAAGTTAAGACGTCGCCTGTAACGAAATAGTTAATACCGACGAGCGGTCTTTTATGCCTAGTTCTGATAGAGCCGCAACTGTCTCCTTGTGCATGGCCTCCTTGCCTACCACAATTGGTAGGACTTTTCCAGAGGATGCTCGAAACTCTCTGGAGTAGGGGTAGTAGTCGGTTGTATTTGTTTAGCTTATCGTTTCGTCTCTGAGCAAGATACTCGTCGTCTTCGTGGCGGACTAACGTCGACTACGGCGACCCTACCCTGGTTCTCTATCACCAGGTCAGGTTTAAGATTCCCTCCCAAAGGAAGCTGCACCACTGGTTCCTTTGTTACTGATATCCTTTGGTCTTGTTTATGAACTTGTGTTCCGATGAAGTCTCTTATTTTATCGCGGCGGCGGATCCTAGAGTCTCCTTCTAGCTTCAGCACCTCCGGCAATTAGGATCCGCTATTGGTCCGGTCCTTGCTAACACCGATCTCTTGGTTGTGGTGTTAGCGCAGTTTGAGAGCTGTTATGAATCGGCATGGCTTTAGGAGCTTGGGGTTACAGAGCTATGCATTGGCAATACGATCGTCGGATAGAGATTAGACCGACCTGCCTTCCGCTGGGAACTCGGACCATCGTGCAAGCTCTTCTTTCTTGGCCCTTCGCTTCTAATTTTTGTCCTTATTTAAAATAATAAGTTAAGACGTCGCCAGTAACGAAATAGTTAATAGTGACGAGCGGTCTTTTATGCCTAGTTCTGATAGAGCCGCAACTGTCTCCTTGTGCATGGCCTCCTTGCCTACCACAATTGGTAGGACTTTTCCAGAGGATGCTCGAAACTCTCTCTGGAGTAGGGGTAGTTGTCGGCTGTATTTGTTTAGCTTATCGTTTCGTCTCTGAGCAAGATACTCGTCGTTTTCGTGGCGGACTGTAACGTCGACTACGGCGACCCTAGCCTGGTTCTCTATCACCAGGTCAGGTTTAAGATTCCCGCCCAAAGGAAGCCGCACCACTGGTTCCTTTGTTACTGCTATCCTTTGGTCTCTTTTATGGACTTGTGTTCCGATGAAGTGTCTTATTTCGTCGCGGCGGCGGATCCTAGTATCTCCTTCTAGCTTCAGCACTTCCGGCAATTAGGATCCGCTATTGGTCCGGTCCTTGCTAACACCGATCTCTTGGTTGTGGTGTTAGCGCATTTTGAGAGCTGTTATGAATCGGCATGGCTTTAGGAGCTTGGGGTTACAGAGCTATGCATTGGCAATACGATCGTCGGATAGAGATTAGACCGAGCTGCCTTCCGCGCTGGGAACTCGGACCATCGTGCAAGCTCTTCTTTCTTGGCCCTTCGCTTCTAATTTTTGTCCTTATTTAAAATAATAAGTTAAGACGTCGCCAGTAACGAAATAGTTAATAGTGACGAGCGGTCTTTTATGCCTAGTTCTGATAGAGCCGCAACTGTCTCCTTGTGCATGGCTCCCTTCTTGCCTACCATAGTTGGTAGTACTTTTCCAGAGGATGCTCGAAACTCTCTCTGGAGTAGGCGTAGTAGTCGGCTGTATTTGTTTAGCTTATCGTTTCGTCTCTGAGCAAGATACTCGTCGTCTTCGTGGCGGACTAACGTCGACTACGGCGACCCTGCCCTGGTTCTCTATCACCAGGTCAGGTTTAAGATTCCCGCCCAAAGGAAGCTGCACCACTGGTTCCTTTGTTACTGCTATCCTTTGGTCTCTTTTATGAACTTGGGTTCCGATGAAGTCTCTTATTTCGTCGCGGCGGCGGATCCTAGAGTCTCCTTCTGGCTTCAGCATTTTCGGCAATTAGCATCCGCTATTGGTCCGGTCCTTGCTAACACCGATCTCTTGGCTGTGGTGTTAGCGCATTTTGAGAGCTGTTATGAATCGGCATGGCTTTAGGAGCTTGGGGTTACAGAGCTATGCATTGGCAATACGATCGTCGGATAGAGATTAGACCGACCTGCCTTCCGCGCTGGGAACTCGGACCATCGTGCAAGCTCTTCTTTCTTGGCCCTTCGCTTCTAATTTTTGTCCTTATTTAAAATAATAAGTTAAGATGTCGCCTGTAACGAAATAGTTAATACCGACGAGCGGTCTTTTATGCCTAGTTCTGATAGAGCCGCAACTGTCTCCTTGTGCATGGCCTCCTTGCCTACCACAATTGGTAGGACTTTTCCAGAGGATGCTCGAAACTCTCTCTGGAGTAGGGGTAGTAGTCGGTTGTATTTGTTTAGCTTATCGTTTCGTCTCTGAGCAAGATACTCGTCGTCTTCGTGGCGGACTAACGTCGACTACGGCGACCTTGCCCTGGTTCTCTATCACCAGGTCAGGTTTAAGATTCCCGCCCAAAGGAAGCTGCACCACTGGTTCCTTTGTTACTGATATCCTTTGGTCTTGTTTATGAACTTGTGTTCCGATGAAGTCTCTTATTTCATCCGGCATTCCGGCAATTAGGATCCGCTATTGGTCCGGTCCTTGCTAACACCGATCTCTTGGCTGTGGTGTTAGCGCATTTTGAGAGCTGTTATGAATCGGCATGGCTTTAGGAGCTTGGGGTTACAGAGCTATGCATTGGCAATACGATCGTCGGATAGAGATTAGACCGACCTGCCTTCCGCTGGGAACTCGCACCATCGTGCAAGCTCTTCTTTCTTGGCCCTTCGCTTCTAATCACTTAAGTCCTTAACCCGTCGTTGATCGCGCTACTTTTCACTACAAGTTTGGTCGCGCGGGCTACATTTGTAGCCCATCTTAATTAAATGAAAGAAACACTCAGATGTGTTTCTTTATTATTATAAATATATAATAAATCATCTTTATTTCAACATCACATCATATATATCACCCTAAAAAAAATCGAGAAAATTAATAAATAAATATTGTAGAACACACCTTTATTTTCTGGTTTTTTTTTAATTTGCTTGACACAACTAAATATAAATCATTCTGTTGAACAAATACAACACAAGTTGTACAAATAGTAGTGGAATGTTCAGTACGCACACAACGTCCGCATTTATTACATGTCTTTCTTGTTGATTTGTCTTTGTTTCGCGGACATACTGAACATCTACGAACAACATTTGTTTGTTGGACATTTTGTACAGACTGTTCCTGTATTCCCAGCAAGTCACGGGCGCGTCTTCTTATTTTTGCAGATATGTTCTGAATTGCTGCTCTGTGTTGGATTTGTGGTACAATAAGTGTCCATGCACAATTTTCTATGAACTTTCTTCTTGTCATTTTTTGTTCTGGATTGTTAGATTTGTAGATACAGAGGGCATTTATGGCTGAAATGTTGAGTAAATTATGAAACAGAACCATTGGCCAACGTCGTGTATTTCTATCAACGTCGTATTTTTGGCATAATTGATCCAAGAGATCTACGCCAATTTTTGTTCAATTGTAGAATGTAATCATTGCCGGCTTTCTATCGTCACCTGTTGCTGTATCTATCTCGTTATCGTGGTGCATACTGGATACAACCAATACAGACTTGCCTTTTTTGGGAACGTATGATAATAATGTCAAGTCTTTTTGGAATTCAAATAGTGAAGTTTTAGGTTCCGTGCTTCTATTTGGTAAAGTTTCATGTGGGATTCCCACTTTATTTTTTCTTAATGTTTCCACAAATGTCAGCTTTTTTTCTTCCAACAACTTCTTGATAAGTTGAAAACTGCTAAACCAGTTATCACATGTTATATTACGATTAGATCTCTTGATTGGTTCCACCATTCGAAGAACAACATCTTCAGCAGAGTTACTCTGTCTGTATGGACCTTCTGGCTGTATTCCAACGTATGGTTCAAGTTTCAAAGTGTATGCTGTGTTACAATCCACTAATGCAAACACTTTCAGGCCATATTTTGCAAGCTTTGAGGGAATGTATTGTTTAAACGAGCAGCGTCCTCTAAATGCCAGAAGTTGCTCGTCTATAGTTGCGGGAACTTTCTAGAAAAACATCAAGTAACTAAGTCTAATCGGTGCTAACTTGTTTACTTTTTTTCTTTCATTTCTATTTCTACAATCATCAAATCGTAAACACCTACTTATAAACCGAAACCTTTTCTCGCTCATGGCGAGATAGCAAAGCTCGATTCCGCTGCCTTTAGAATTGTGGAATATTTGTTGTACATTTTGTCTTGCGGTTCGTATACTTTCTACAAGTAAGAGTATACGCAGGAATTTCTCTTTCGTCGACTTTCCTACAATCGCGGTCTCTTCCGTAATTATGTTGTTGCTCTTGTATGTATATGTTTGTTGATTCCGTTATTATGGAAATAACAGAATCACTTATAATTAACTTCAAACAATCTGTTTCAGATTTTGCATTACGAGCATCTCCTTTTGATCCTGGAAGATGTAATATTATGTTGTGAGACCGCGTACGAGTCGGGTTGGGTACTTCTTTGCTCCATTTTAATTCTCCGTTATTTTTCGTATCGACAGCTACAAAATAATTATTGTTTTGGTGTACGCCTTCCTCTTCTTCATCAGATAAATGCTCTTCAGTCTCTGAAAATTCCTGAAGGGAATTAGAATCATGTTCGCTTGTCTTGTCTTGATTTTCATGCTGTTCTTCATCCTCACTTTCATCGTCGTAGTCTTTTTCCTCATCACTTAGCTCATTCAGCCATTGCAGCCATATATTTGGATTAGAGGTGAAACGGATATCCGGGAACTATCATACTCAAAATACTAAATACGGGGTACTCAAAATTAACAAGTGGCAAATTATGGTGAATGAGTACCAAATTTTCTGCGTTTGTTGGTAAGAGGCGACTCCGTTTGGCTTCGTATACCAGACCAGCTTCTGAAAATAGCCTTCCGCTGTAAACGCTACTGCCAGGCGCTGAAAGATAAATTCTAGCAAACCTTGACAATTGTGGGTACTGATTTAAATTAGATGACCACCAAATGTATGGGTCGTGATTGCGATCGATTCGAGGTGTCTTTAAGAAAAAGTCAATCTCGTTAGCAATTGGATTTTGTTTTACTTGATCGCGACACTCACTACTATTATCCTTTGCCACTTCATTGAAACAGTCCCAAAAAGTGTCATGAATTTCCCGTGTGAAGTTGGATCCAGTTTCCTCTTCTTTTACTCGTTTAGCAGATGTTGATGACGCCGATAATCTGTTGCTATCAGAAGAAGATTCATCGTAAGAGTTTTTTTATATATCCTATCATGATTATCTGTCGGGGTTTTTCAGTTTCAAGAACTCCTAAATAGTCTGACTTGAACCTTGGGTCTAAAAACGTAGCAGTTAGGTAGTTTTTATTCTCTTGTATGGATTTAAAACGACTTTCCAATTCAGCTTTTAAAGATGCTCTCATACGACCTAAGTCTGAAGTTCGTTGTGCAGTCTCGTTTTTATCTAAATACTTTTTCAATGCAGAAACATGCGGAATCACCTCCGATATACAGGAAAGGCCAGATTTATGATCTGCTCCATCAGGCCCCACTGTGGTATTGTCAAATTAGTGAGTGTGCCATGTTCAGCGATATAAAGAGAGATAGCTCTTCCCTGTTCCAATAAGCGTTCTACCATGTAGAAGGTAGAATTCCACCTGATCTTGATGTCCTGATGCTGCGGTAAATTTAACTCCTTTTGAATTGCAAGCAATTGTTCTTGTGCTAAACCTGATTGATTGAAATGAGTTACTAGACGCCTTCCAATAGCAATCATGACTGTATGAAACATCTAGCAGAATCATACTCTGCAACTCGAGCTTCCTTCACCATATTAGCGCCACTATCATGGATTAGTAAATGAATTTTATTTTTCTCAATATCCCAGCGAGCAGCAATTGCGTTCAGTTCCTTTGCTATATTTTCTCTAGTGTGTGATCCTGAAAACGGTTTCATAGCAAGAACGCCGTGTTGCAGCTGAAATTCCGAAGTCAATCAATGGGCTGCGAAACTCAAGAAGCTGGAACTATTGTGCAGACAGTTCCACATATCAGAAGTAACAGAAACAGCAATAACTTTTGAAATGTTTGTTTTAATTTTGTTGTGAATTCTGTTGTAGATATCGGGAAGCATTTTTTGAGAAATGTAAGTGCGACTTGGTAATTTATAACGACGTAGTGCTTGTTCTAGAAGCCTTTTGAACTCGACCTTTTCTACGATACTGAATGGCTCGTTATCTATAGCATTCATTTCTGCAATTAAATAATGATATTTTTTAGCTTTGGCATCATTCACATCCCAAAGTAATTTTCTTTCAAAGGACTCCGAGAGTGTTAGTTGTTTTTCTGCTGATGTTAAAGGTACACTGGTGCTGGGAACGGCATGTCCCGAAGCCCCACAACTGGCTTTGCAATTTCATCAGTTTTACTTTTATTTATCAATTTGAAGTTCTCTGGATGTTGAGACTTTAAATGATTACTCATGACTGAAGTACCTAATGAATGACAAAAAACATACTTGTGTTGTGGGTACTAAATAACAAAATTATTAACTAAATCAGTTTAAGATTATAAGAATAGGTACTCATAATTTTTCTTTTACTATCCTTTCGTTTAATTAAAGCACAAACATAAGCTCTAAAACTTACGTATCTGCCTTTTTTCCTTCACCACCTCGAGAAATTTGAACCTGACACAATAAACATGTTACGTACTTGTTATCGTCTCTGTTTAAATCAAAATATTGCCAAATTGGCGATCGTTTTTTTGATGATGACATTTCTTATTAACAATCAAACTTAAAATCACGCCGTCAAGTGAGAAAACAATGGAATAAACAAATGAACTGAGAAACAAACAAACTAACACACGTGATAGATAACACTTGCCCAAACTCCGAGTCGTTCCGATCGCCGCTCCCGTGCGAAAACACTCGAAAGCGCCCGAACATTTCCGATCTCTCTCTATTATTGATTTTCTGTACAAATGAAACATTTCATTATTTACGTAAATATATTTACGAATGAAAATCTTACCAAATTATCCCTAAAAACGTTGTAATTTTGAAATTGAACGGTATAGTAAACAGTAACACAATTGTTCGCGTGGGTTACAGTTGTAGCCACGATAGTTTTACACCCTCTTAGTTCAGTAACTAACGCAGACTGAACACGCGACCAACAAAGGGTTAAGGGACTGGAGGGGCCAGTTAATGCAGACGCAGTTTGCCAAGCTTTTGAGACGTTACCATGCTTGTATCCTCCGCCAGAGCTTACATCGCGGGGTCGGTACTATGAACAAACCGATAACCCGTTGCTAAAGTAGAAGCAACTGTTATAACTTCTAACTTTGGAAAACCTAGTCTACCGTCTGTCATATGGCAATATATCAAGCCTTTCGTGGTGGATCGCGGCAACTGGTATATGTCGCTAATCACTACTTGCAATTCCCGGTTTAGGCATCTGACTAGTGTTGCTAGTGGAATTGCCACCACTAGCTAATACAGGCAATGCTGGACTAGGTAAGTGGATATTAAGTTAACCTTTTGGTATGGTTCCAACGCTAGCTTTTGAACTCACTGCAGCATTGAGGAAAGCTATTCTCTTACGGTCTCTAGTGTTACACCTGCCCAAGGAGATATTCTTAGTTAGGTAACTTAATTTTGTCTCGGCGTCCGCGTATGGGATCGCTTCACCACTTGACAATTTCGTCGTTGTCGGAATTGTACGGAAGCAAACACTTTTTGGTGCTGATAGTGTCATACCTAGCCCTAATAGGTACGCCTCCGTATTATCTAGCGGTGCTCTCGCCTGTGGTACTTCGGTTGTTGTCAATATCAGATCGTCAGCAAAAGCGAGCGAAGATACTGTTGTTCCTCCATTTATTCGGTATCCCGGCATCTTCTCCAGCTGATGCTGTAGCGGCTCAATTACTGCATTGAATATGAATGGGGACAGAGGGTCTGGAGGAAGATGTTGATTGGTTCTTCATCCGACTAGATGTTCATGTGCGCATCTTTGTATTGATCTTTCACGAGGTGTACCACCGTCTCTGGAAGACCTTTGCGGCGTAGTGCGGGCCCAATGGTTCGGTAGGGCACGGTGTCGAAGGCTTTACTTAGATTCAACTGCACTACGACCAGGCTCTTGTTGCTCTTCGAGTGCCGCAACAACAAGTTGAAGATGTCCACATTATTATAACACTCCGACTCAGCAATAAATCCTTTTTGTAGGCGGTTATAACGCACCACATGCTGTAATCGTTGGTCGATGAGTCCCCAGTATAATCGACCGAGCAAGAAAGAGATGGTAATGGGGCGATAGTTTTCGGCTTTTGTGCCGTTTTTGCCTTCCTTGCGGACTAGGGTGGTGCGCTTTTTGACTCTCCGCTGTGTTAGCTGCCGACCACAACACATTAGGAAATTAAACAGTAGGTGGAGAGTCTCTTGCGGGAACTAGTACGGGTCAACTGGCACCTACCTGGCACACTGCATTACTATAGCTAAAAATTTCGCTTCAAAAATTAAATTTATTCATTTCTGGCACTTCAAAATAGCCCCTATTGTTGATTTTCAAAGGAGGATTTCTTTGTACCACAATTCATCCTTCGGGATAGACCATTTCCAAATATCTCCCAATTTACCACTTCGTTGCATACAACTTATTTTAACATTTTCTGTATTTTCGTCATTTCTATCAATAATCTGGCCAGGATAATAACCCTTCTCATAGCTGACAATGGCATAATCACCTTCCATAACACTGACTGTAGTTTCTTCTGTTTCTTCATCAGTATTTGAAGAATCAGATTGAAAGGATATACAGGAGAGATATTATCCTCTGAAGTACTACTTCAAGGGCTGGGAGCTTTGTCTTCTTGGTTTTCTGATTTGTACTGGATGCACTCGACGAAGATGTCGTGGACATTTCAGTTGCTGTTTTAGAGGATGCTTTCTTTTTAGACGTTTTTGCTTACCTCTTTTCCAACTTTTGTCTCTTTTCCGCTTCTTCAGCTTCTAATTTCTTTAAAAACTCAGGTGTTGTAATAATTTCTGCACTAGGGCAAACTCTTTTACGTGATTTATTTACAACTAGAGGTGCTTTACTCTGACCAATAAATTTCAACAAAATACCTTCGAAGGAAGGTTCTACATTTGCATTATCTGGAATAAAATTTTCAACTGCTTTATTTTCTGTTGCAGTATTCTCTTCTGCTGTTTCTGCTACAATATTGGCTTCATCCGCTCCAATCTCGACGAAGCTTAGTCTGTTCTTCTTTATATTTCTTGTATCTTTTCAAATCTTCTGAATAAAAATCTTTTCATTTATCACATGTACATTGACGGGAACTCCTTTTTCTTTAAGAACATCCTTATCAAAGGTTCCACTTTTCTTGAAACCGTTAATAACGACGCTCTTTGGTGTTTCATCCAATACGTCTTTTAAGATCCCAAACAGTTGCTTAGGGATAAAAATAAATCCATTCTTACAAAAGAAGAAGAAACCAAACTAAAATAAATAACAATTCTAAAACAAAATATCACAACAAAAAACACAAAAAATATCACAGCTTCAAATAAATAAAAAAATAAATCTAGTAGGCGCACTTCACCACCAAAACTTAGTAGTGCGTCCAGTATCCATTTCTGATTATAACCTCCTGTAATCTTCGAGGCATGGATGCCACTAGATTAGCGCAAGTTTCCTGTCCTCTAAAATTTTCCAAAATGCCAGTAACATGATCATGGAGGTTACGTCGATGTCGTGGAACTGGGACATCGCGCAATTCCACATTCTGCCCATAGGTTCTCTATGGGGTTGAGGTCCGACGACTTTGCTGGCCACGACAGTGCCGTTGCCCTTGTGGCATGTTCCCCATCTAGTAATGATAGGTGCAGGCGGGGCCTTCACGGTGACCCGGACCGATTGATAAATGGGAAGCCAGCTGGGATCTGGATTTTTCTCTATATAACGCAACTTGTCATGGTGCTTTTAAAGGACCACGACACTTCTTCCTGGGAATCGATCATTTATCGCATCCAGGACTGGTTACTGGCTGTAATAGGCAACCTCCCAGACGATGGTAACATCGCAGACGACTATCGCATCCCCCTTTATAAATATTAAATCGGGCTTTCTGAGGGAGCCGTCTGCGAGACGCAGCCTCATTTCCTCCTCCACAATCCACCCCTTCTTTTCGGCTACTTGTCTTAGTCGTCCAGCGACACGGTCGTGCCGCTGGATTCTGTACCAGTGTGTCTTGTTGCTGCCTGCTCTACATTTTCGTTCATGGGGCGGATTGGATGGGATACCTCTAGTTGGTAGGAGGTTCCCTCTTAAGAGGACTGCGTTAACGAAGTCTGATCCGAACCAGCAGATGGAAGGCTTCCTTAGCCAGTTACCGCTGACCCCACTTCGACTCCCCTGACGTAAGCCGTTCCCCGAGTACGATTCTTGGAGCTTGGTACTTCCGCCATTCTCCGCGGACCATCTTAGTAGCGTTTGATAAAATTTCTCCACAGCTGGAAATTGTAGGACAGTGGCGGTTAACGGGTCGGCATTGGCTGCTATGCGGAATAGCCTATTGTGCATGTTAGCAGGTATGTGGGCTCGCACGGAAATGATACCGAGCCCTCCTTCCCATCTCTGCGCATGGATGTAGGCAACAGGGGAAGATTTATTCATATGCAGTACTTTTCTGACAGACATGCGCACGCTTCTGTCTGCATCCTTCAGGGCCTTCACGGTGACCCGGACCGATTGATAGTAGCTCACGATTCTGGCTACCACATGGTCTCGAATAATAATTAACTTTTGAACGGGCTTTAGCGGAGCGGCCTATACGCGTGCCAGCTGGGCCTTCAACAGTTCGACACTGGGGCGCACTTGTCCCGTAAAGTCATATCGCGTGCTCAGGTATTTGAAGTAGTCAACGGGAGAGAGCTGCGGTGTTGCTCTACCACCCACGAAGAACAAGTTCTTGGTGTGGGTTCTTTCTCGGGACAACCCCAATCGACAGCGCAGCACTCTTATCGGCGTTCAAAGCTAATCCCCGCTCGCGGAAGAATACCGTCGCTACCTTGAGAAGCCTATTCGCCGCTTGGTGGTCATTGGCGAAGAGGACCTTCACCTCGCGGCTCTCACTTATGGTCATTCCCCCATCCATCTCTTCCAACTTGCAAACGAGCTCGTCTAGCACCATATCGAAGAGTATCGGGGATAGCGGGTCGCCTTGCTTCGCTCCAGATTTGAGGCAAATTGGGCACGTTGTTGTTCGGCCGAGCCCGGAGACTTTAGTAAAGGTTTTCCGATACTGCTCTCCGATGAGCCTTATGGTGCGGTCGTCTATCCTAAAACGACGGAGTGCCCTGAAGATAGAATTTTGGGAGACCGTATCAAACGCTTTGCGTAGGTCTAATGCTACCACGCTGATCGGCTTCCTCTGATTCCCCCGCTTTTTGATAATTGCCTCTAGCATGAGGTTGTTAAAGAACACTCCGTCCACCTGCCGGAATCCCCTCTGATGGGGGTGTAGTGGTAGACGACTCTGACGATGCTGGGCTAGGAGTCGATTGAAAAGGCGGAGTACGATAGAGGACATCGTGATGGGGCGAAAGCTATGTACAAGATGCGGGTTCCCGCTTTTATATAGCAGCACAGTCCGATTCTCCTTCAGTACTGCCGGTACTACCCCGAAAATCGTTATGATGTTAAACATCAAAACGAGACTTCTGACGGGCAGACGTTTCAAGTGGTGGAGTTTTAGATGATCAGGACCAGCTGTAGGCGTTTTAATTTCACCAAGTCCTCTATTTCTTGCTCGGTAAAGGGTAAGTATGTGTCGAGCGTATGATTTACATAGCCGACAATAGGGTGATCGTTGGAAGGAGATTCTGTCCACCTATAGCTGCCTTTCCCTCCATTTGTGTCATACTTTTCCCTATTACCTCGAGCCGCTGTGTTGGCATTGCGGACATTTAAATTGTTATAAAGCTACTGAAATATCACTCAATAACACATACTTCCAATATAATAACCAATTCTTTAACCCTGCAATACACGCGCGCAAATGTAAAAAGGTTCGTCTGACACTACTTGACGATATGTTTACATTATAAATAATTTGGAAATTAATACCAAACACATTTAATAGGGAAAAGAATATTACTAAGGGCCATCTGTTTGTTTTTCTTGCAACAGAATATGATGCTGACATTTGGTCCACCGTATCTTTTTTTTTTTTTATCAACTCCACCTTTCTTGCTGTTATAAAATAATATTATCTCTGGTTTTTTCGTGATTTCATCTACTTCAGGACTATTATGCATCGTAGATATTAACAACACATTTTTGTTTTTCTTTTGTACAAATGAAGTCAGTGTTATAAAATCGTGAAATCCAAATATGGATGAAGATATTGAACGTCCTTTGGTATGGATAAATTCCAGAGGCACCTCTCTTTTATTTTATCTGATAGTTGCAACAGCTGTGAGTTTATAATCAACAAATAATTTATTGGAATTTCCAATTCATCAGTGTAAAAAGATTTTACCAGCGCAAAAATTTTAATGCCATATTTTGCTGGTTTGTTCTTTATAAACTGCCTAAAGGAACACCTTCCTTTAAAAGACTCTAATTTTTCGTCGATTGTGATATATTCTCCAAGCACATACGTACGTTTACAATTTTTGATAAACTTTTCAAATATATCTCTTATAGCGCACAGTTTATCTTCGGTTTTTCTTGTTGCTCTGGAATTTATGTCGTCAAATATCAAACTTCTCAATAAAAATTGGAATCTGTTTATTGACATTACCGCCGGAAACAAGTCAATTCCTAAACCACTGGTGTCCCAAGGCTCTCTTACATTTACATGCGAAGACTTCAACACTCCAGCTATGTATAGTAAACCAAGAAGTGGTTGGAAAATCTACAATATTTCGCAGAAATAACAACAAAACTAACGTTTTCGACAACAAACAGATCTGCAATAAGTATTTGACAGAATAACTAGAAACATGGACGCCGATTACACAAACGCTATATCTCTGGGTCGAAACAACTCATCGCGCGTGTACTGCAGGGTTAAACAAACGTATGGCTGTGCCATGGGATCACCAGTATCTAGTGCAATCGCACAATTAGTAGATACTAGGGAGAGAAGTTATTATTCGCCAAAACCTAAGATAAAATACCCCACAATAAACAAACAAATGTCGCATGGCAGGTAGCTATGACCGGGCTCAGGAAAGCGATGAATAACTTTTCGAATATTTCCACCACTGTGAACCAATGAATACAGAAAACGAACAAGAGATATATTCTTATTTTGGGCTGCACAGTTATCGGAGAAAATGTATAGAGTCGTCACATTTTTATCGAGAATATTCTTAATGTAATGGTGTAAGAAACTGATTGGTTCATTGGGTGTCTTTCTTCCGGTTATTTCATCATACATGTAAAAATGAGCTGTTCCAAATTTGGCGGAATGTATGCAAAAGTTGAAAACCGAAAGCTGCTTTAACCCACTAAATCCCATGACAGTAATTTGAAAAAAAAAGTTTTTTTTTTCTTTTAATCTTCATCAATGCTTTATTTTTAGCAAAAAACTAAATGTAACTCATATTCAAAAACGTATCATTCAGGTGATATATATATGTACTCATATGGGGACAGTGGGAACTTACGGTGTCAAAAAATGAGATATTTTACATCCGAACATAATTTTAGGATGATAACTCTTAAAACAATCGCGTTCGATACAAAGAGTGACTTTGCATGTTTCGCAACTCCATCTGGCCTTCTGATGGCACTGGGTACACCTCAGCTGCGTTCCTAATTTTTTAGGGAAATGTCCACCTTCATGGCTCCTCACACTTGTGGGTAGCTGTCCAGGAGGTTTGTTTTTGCTAAATATTGATTTCTGATAACAGGCCAAATAGTGACGAACAATTGACCTTTGGAAATCAAGTACACTAATCGATTCATCAGCTGACAATTGAAAAAGTCTCCATGCATTCACGACAGTCATATTTATCATGTTTGTGAACAGAACCCACCACCACTTTTTACCCCTTATCGAAATTCTATAGTTGTTGATTCCTTGGTCATTTAGATCGACACCACCCATTGACCTATTGTAATTATGAAAAATGTTCGGTTGAGGAACATCAACTTTGCCTTTGGCAACTGCTGACCAACGTTTGACATGACATATAGGTTCTAAAGTATCACAGTTCGTTACCATGGAAACTCCATTATTGTCCAGCCATCTTATGAAAAGAAGGCCTGCTTCACTGTCATATATTTGTTCAAAATAGCCCCTACTTTGTTTTTTAAAAGTTTTCATATCTGTGAATGGATGGTTTGTTCGGTTCTCCCTTATTGTCCCGGTTGCTCTGTAACCCTGATCCTTCAACAATTTTAGTAGATCATGACTGCTGAAATAATTATCAAAAAATATCACATGATCAGAGGGTACTGCAACAGCCTACAGGAGATCGAGAACCACTCTTGATCCCAGAGAAAGGTTGTGATCATCAGTAGTTTGAGATCTGTTTTTGGCACCACAATATGTGTCAAATCCATAGCAATATCCTGAAGAGCTACAGAGCAGCCAGTTCTTGTATGCCCTTTATAAATTGTTTGCTTGAATGTCTACCGAAAAATTTTACCACAATTTACGTCAATTGAAAGATGCTCATGAAAAATTCCCCACTGTTGGTATTTTTGATTTAGCATGACAATCATAGGGCGAAGCTTATCCATCTATAAAAGTTTCATGTCGGCATCTGACACAAAGAAATCATGTCTGTTCTTCTGTGAAGGATAGAAATTCGTTTGCTCCACTAAATGGTCAAACACACTATCAAATAATTTTTCAAAAACTTCAACCGGAGTCAAATTTTGCGATTCACTTTTCATAATTTCTAAACGGTCTGCAGCGCCTGAAGTTGAATGCATGCTTGTGTTCACAAAGTCTTTGGTCCATTTTGGCACGTATAACTTCTTGACTTTTTGAGTTTCCTTAGATGACATTATATTTTGTTGCACTGCTGACTTTGACAAATTATATTCATCATCGCTGGTTTCAGCATCGCTGCTTCCAATGTATTGGAGCTCGAGCTTCCCGGTCCATCTTGTGGAAAGAAATCAATTCCTTCTTGGATATAATTGTCATCGACTTCTTCCTCATCCGCCTGGAGATCTGCAGGAGGTGGAATAACAACAAAATCGACTTTAACCCGATTTTCTGATGAGGCAATGTCCTCAAACTTTTTAGAAGATATTTCTGGAAAATCAACTGACTCCATTAGGGAACTATAAAAAATAAAAAAACAAAGTATAAGCATGATTTTTTAAATATGTATGATTTTGTACCCCTTCAGCCCAGTGGACTCAAATGGGGACACTCAAAGTTTTCAACTTATCAGGTGCAAAATATAGGTAATATCTCCGGAAAAACACTATAGTTCAAATCACTACACCTATAACAATCAGTTACTACACAGACAAATTTAAAAACAAAGAATCGATTTTATACTGCCTTTAGTAACATTGAACACAATCTCAAAACCCGACAATGTGTGCAATCTGTGACTGAATGACATGGCATCCTTATAACAAGCATGCACCACAGTTTTATTTCAGTCAAACTATAAGATAACTGCATTATCCTCCTACCCTTGATGCCGAAACTACTGTATTACAAAACAGACGACGCCAACATGCAGTTTTTGTAGGTGTGCCAAAATGGGGACAATGGGATATAATGGGTTAAGTAAAAACCATCTCCAGAAGGTACCTTCGGTAATGGGACGTTTTGCTGATAGTCGAAACTCAAGGCCTCAACTTCTGGATTCTCCTTTGCCAACTTGCTTATTTCACGTAAATCATCATAAAAACAAGATGAATAGTTTTTTGCAACTTAATGGAATTTAGTTCCTCAGACTGCCCTTTCATTTTTAATTTGTTATCCAACTTGTCACATACTTGGCAGGTATCGCTCCGCGGTTGACCGAATCACGATTTAGTCTATTACTTACCGTGATTTTTCCGCATTTGATTATGATGCTTTTCTGCTCGATTTACAGCGTATACCATTTCATTTCATGTTTAATATGAGTGTAGATAACAAGATTATCTTTTTTAATCAGCAAATTCTATCTTTATTTGATCACCATGCCCCGATTAGAAATGTTCGAATCACAAAATGTAAGAAGCCGTGGATTACGGAAAATATAAAGTTTTTGCAAAATTTACGTAACAGGGCTAAGTCTCGATTTAAACGAACCAAATTCATAGCTCATTGGAACTACTATAAGGAGCTTCGAAACTATACTACACTTGCAATTCGGAATGAGAAAAAAGCTTACTTCGAATTTCTTGCAACTCAAAAAGATAAAAAAACGCTCTGGTCTGAAATGAAAAAACTAAATATCACTCGTTCGCGGTCACGTGATATTCCTTCGAACCTGCTTATACCCGAGCAAATTAATAAGTTCTTTATAGAAAATGTTCCAATTCTCGCACAAAACTCTGAAGAAATTAATAATTTATATCTCCAGTCGACTCTTCTGAATAAGCCATCTAATTTTGATGTTCATACTGTAGATAGTACTGAAGTTTTAAAATATTTACTGGAAATAAAAACTCATGCGGTCGGAGCTAACAATATTAGTATAAACATTATAAAATTGACGCTACCTCACATATTGCCCTATATTTCTCATATAATTAATTGCTGCTTACATGACTGTACTTTTCCTAGTATCTGGAAATTTGCTATTGTAGTTCCCCTGCCGAAAAATAATAATGTATCTAATTTTTGTGACCTGCGACCTATTAGTATTTTGCCAGTAATGAGTAAGGTGTTAGAAAAAATTATTCACAATCAAATTAATCAATATCTTCTTCAGTATAACCTTCTTCCCAGTTGCCAATCAGGTTTTACGTAACATCACAGTTCGTTCTAAATAGTTTTATTGTGAACTTAACATGTCTTATAATAAGAAAAAAAGAATACAAAAACTTTCTAGTCTAAATATAAAAAAGCGATCTTTCATTTTACGTGAAAGGGTTTAAAACACTCTAAACATAATGCATTCGCCACATATTATATAGGATCTTTTAACACACTGTTCAGTGCTACATAAAGTACATCTTCTGTAAGTGCCCTTATGGGGTAAGTGAGATCCTACATTTGCTTCCTTGCTTTACAATTTTTGGGTTTTTTGTAATTTTTTGTGGGCCTCTTTTTCGCAATCTTTCATAAGCACTGATTAATTGATTAGCCAAAATGCTTCTGAATTCTATTTAAGGTATAATCTTCCTATTCGAGTTTTTTCTATCTTGACAATGCAGAATGTATGAATTGACTAGCCGTATCTATCAAGTAGTACAACAATTTTACTCACCATCTTCGCGATTTCTTGGATATATTGTAGCATTCCATTAGTTGATCGAAGTGATCAACTCCACCCATATATTTATTATAATCTTTGACTGTTTCCGGACATTTAATCTCCTTTTTTATTTGTTCTCCTCACTTCACTTGAACTATTAGGAAAGTTGCTAACAATTACAACTGGCTTTGATCCCCTGTCTTTCTATTTTACCACGGATATTTCATTGCATTGAGCAAAATTTGATTCTCACATTTTCAAATTTTTGTCCGCAACTATGATCTCTTTAGGATAAAATTTTTTATTTATACGAAAGGTACCGCAGGCAAAGAACTCCTGAGTTAATAGTTTATCAATCAATGGTATGGTTGAAAAAAAAAATTGTTAAAATACAAACAACGACCCGTATTTCGCAGGGGTTGAGACAAATTCAAAACTGTTTTTTCTCCCAATGCACTCTCTTTGGAGTTAGATTTTCCTTCACAAAGGTCCCAAATTTTAAAGCCCTCTTTATGGGTTTCATAAGCATGTATTGTTTCAAAGAAGATCTACCTTTGAAACCCACCATATTTTCATCAATAGAGGCATCTCTACTGATGGTAAATGACTTTTTGTATTTTTTTGTCAGGGAATTTATCAGTGGTCTTATTTTGTAGAGCTTCTCATAGGTACATTCTCCCTTTTTCGGCATTCGTTCATTATTATTAGAGTGTATGTACCTAAGTAACTGCAGAAAACGTTTCACAGACATTATTTTGAATACACGCGAGACTTGGAAATTTGGGTCACTTGACCAGTCCATCCTCAGACTAGGCAAAGAATGAAAACCAGTTATAATTAGAATAACCAGAAATGCATCAAATTCTCTATCAGACATATTCAAATCATCACTATGTTGTAATGCATATCGTTTTGTTTCTACCAAGAGGACCTGCTTATGTACATTCTTCAAATAAATGATAAAAAATTTCTTTCGGTGAATCGAAATCAATGAAGAAATTAGGTTTAGATTCTTCTTTATAAGTAAACTTTTTGTATGTTGTTGGTTCAGATGCAACTTTTGACTAAACGTAAGTCTTGAAAGATGGTTTTCAGGTGGCGATATTTCGTAGCGTCCCGAAGCAATATTTGTATCTTCCCCATCTTTCGAAGTGCTGTCATAATTAAAACATTGTACACGTTTTACAGGAGTATCATCAATTTTATAGGTTGGACCAGCAATGGAATCATCGCTATCCCACTCCATTGCCAAAGTGGAGACCTGCAGATAACTACGAGAAGTACGAGAGGAGCTTCGTCCTCAGCATCACTATCTCCTTCTACATCCGAATTTGCAGCTTGCTCGTCAATGATTGAAACATTGTCAAGATAATCATAAAGTTCTTCAGGATTCATATCTGTCAAAGTCTGCAATGTTCAGATTTCTTTTAGCTCTTTCTACTTTATCTGCAAGTAATAAAGACAATAAATACTCAGTATAGAGATGTTCTATTCGTTAGTATGTGTATCTTAGTAGTCACGTAAAATATTTGATGTAGATTTATATAGAATAATTATTAGTTAATACTCACTCATATTTATCTAAAAAACACACACAGCACAAGAGAAAACAAAAACATGTGATTAACCCGCCAAAGTGGCTAATATAGAGACCACTTTTTACATCGGCTAATGGTGTTTGAGGATTTGTGTCTAAGGGTGGAGTTTGAACTATCCTAAGGCGCATGGCATATATACTGCGTGCATCTATCTACTAATAGAGGGCTCTCCGTGATTAAAAATAAGAAAAATAAAAGTGCCAAATATAGCGACCACAAACCCATAAAGGGTTAATTGGATCATTAGCGTCTTCACTAGCAAACACCTGAATTAAATATTCACACGCCTCAATATACATCGCTAATGTTCGGGTCGCCGTCGAATATCGGGATAATCGACGTATGACTTTGTGTTATGTCTTTCATTGTGTAAGGCATTTCGTTAGCGTTAATTCTTAAATTACTATCAAAAGATTCAAACTATCATCTAAATACGAAATTTCCGATGAACTACAGAATTTAATATACTTTCAAGTTTACTCTAAAACCGCAAAATTTACCTCCCGTGTGTAAAAGCTTATATCGTTTTTTAAGGAAAGGGAAAAATGGACGTTTTCGCCTCAGCAAACAGAAATAGTAATTCAAATTACTTACAATAAAATCGGCGTCGAGTACATTTGTGTCTCATCTTTCCGAATTGGTTTGATGCTTTCTTTTGCTGGTTGAGTCCAATTGTAGGTTGTGTTGACCGATTGTAGGCCCCGGCGTTGATTCCTTGCACCAGGTTTACAAAACAGTTTATTTCATTCGCCCGTACAAAGTCACTTCAGGTTTCGATGATCGCACAAATCGTTGACACGAACCGAAATTTCCGAAAGTTTTATTCAAAATCTCGTTACGATCGATCCTACTGACTACGCCAGTTTCGTCTTTTCAAAAAAAAAAAAAGAATTTTACTTAAAAAAAACAAACGCAAGCAACAATTTGAGTTGTTTATTTCTTCATGGTTGCTTTACAACTAACGTACATAATATAATAATAAGATGATAATGACAATACTGTTTATGGGAAATGCAAGTTTGCAGTTTACACTATTCTATTATGTTGTTACAATGTGGGTTTTTCCTTGTTGCGATGTCCTCAAGGTTGTTCCTATAATAAATCAATTTCGTAGAAGGCCTATTAGACTGTTTCATAATTGCATTTTGATATACACTTATGGACACTAAGAATTCATATCAGCATAGCTCACATTTACTTTATGTAGGTAACAATGAATAATTTATTAGACTCTAATGAAATACTAAATCATTTTTTATTAAAGTTTGATATACTGCCTGTTTCTAACTTACTAAATATATTCGAACTAAGTTACTACTTTTTAAGGATCATAGCCACATATGGTGCAAAAAAGAGATCGAAGTAAGATGGCCGACGAGTCAGACTACAATACAAGTGCTCCGAAAGATAAAGAAAAATTATGCGACTTTTGTGAGACTAATCTTCGGAAAGGTCAAAAATGTCTCTATGTAAAGTTAGTGGAATTCATTTAAAGTGCTTAGACGTGGCTGTAAAAACTGGAAAAGTTACTGAGAGGAAAATTGGTTGTGCAGTGGCTTTGATTCTGCATCAGCGATCCTGGACTCTAGTAGCGATGGAAGTGGAGAAGAAAAGACGATTATTTTCAATGCTGGGGTAGTTAATCCTGAAGTTGAAGGTTACGTACCGAAAAACCGCATGCTTAAAACTCAAATTAATCTGTTAAACAAACTTATTAACGAGCTTGAAAATGTAAACAAAACTGCAAAAACAAAAAATCGATTCCCTGCAGCACACTTCAATACCTCAAATACCGGAACTGTTTCAGTCGCCCTAGCGAACAGATGGCACGCTCGTACAAAGATGTAGTGAAAACAACTCTGCCGAAAAATATTTTAATAGTAAAGCCAGTTAACAAAAAACAGACATCAGATGATACGTGTAAACAAATAAAACATGTAATAGATCCTGCCAAAATATCAGTAGAAATTAATAACATAATCCCCCGTAAAGATGGTAGTGTTGCAATAAATTGTAGTGATATGCGTAATTTGGAACTTTTGAAAACAAACATTACTAAAGCGATCGGGAACAACTATAAAGCGGAAAAGCAACGTAAAGTTAATCCAAAGATTGTTATTTATAATGTTAACGCGGACGATGTAGTAGACAAAGTAATGTTTTGTGATAATGTATGCAAACAAAATAAAATTATGATGTCGGAAACGCTAATTTTTAAGGTGATGCGCGTGATTGGTAAGCAAGCTAGTGTGAGTGTAATTGTGGAAACTAATCCAGGTACACTCACCTTAAAGAAGTTGTAGAACGATTTTACATAGCAGTAATATACTGTCTTTGTCAGGTCATCCCCTCTACATTTAATGTGACTGTCGCCCACTGGAGGCAATGGGTAATATCGTATTTTTCGTAATATGTGTATTCAGTCTCTGCTGTGCAAGCGGAGCGGGAGCAATTAACTCATACTTGGTTACTAGGAACTATTTATGTATTCCTATTAAAATCGACACATCGTTATTTCCTAGAATAAGTAGATGCGATTATTCTTCAAGGCAGTAACAGAAAGTATATAATCTCTATTTGAATAGCAAGGAACTCTATGTGTGTGCGCCCTACTATATAAGATAGCGCGGCGTAAAATACCTACAATACATGTTGGTAATCTAATTAAAACTTTTTTAATAAATTCTTAAATCATAATACACATTTTAAATGTTTTGAAATGAAATGATATATTAGTTATTTACATACTTTTTGACATATAGCGAGGCGTAGCAAAGTTGTTTTGGATAGATAATTCATTATTAGTTGTTTATCTATTTATCTTTAAAATACATCATCTTCAAGATGTATTTTGTTCTCCTTGATATACTTCAAATCGTTAATTATCTTATTGTTAGTGTATTATTTTAACAGTTAAAGGGTTTTGTTTTGAAAAAAATTAACGTAAAATTTTTCAGCACAGCAGAAGACATTACTTAAAACGTACGCGCAATGTTTAGTTAAAAGAAAAATATAATGCTATACAATTTTTGAAGAAGTTGTAATAGTAATAGTCATTAATATATCATTCAATGGTCTTCATTAATTTTACTGTAGTAGGTAAAAAAGTTTACTTTGCAGATTTTTAAGGTGTCTATTTTTCCTGTGTATTAATACAATCAAATACAGCAACAATTTTAAATGCGTTTATCTCTCGATAAGATAATGCATTTTTCCCCGGACGTAGTCAGCCCGCAGACTGACAAGTGGTCCTGTGAACCGCCCCCTAGGAGATTTTAGTCACCCCGGAATCATCTTAATGACATGCGTAAGGGTGATTGGGCTGTCTTTTCTTCGTCTTGTATTGCTCTAGTTCTCCTATATTAGAAAAAAAAATATATATAGAGTTCAGATAATAAATAGAAATATATTACAATATATTTCTACTTATTATCTGAACTGAATATATAATAAATAACAATGGTTATTTCTAATGAAATAATAAGTAAATAAATAAAAATAAAGTAGTATTCTTAAAAAAAGTAACAAATTGTAAAATAATAATAAAAGTATTATGTATATATCACAAATAACAGATATTCAAAAATAATTAGTATAATAATAATAAAAATAAAGTTGCTTTCTCAAAATAAAATAACAAAAAAATAAAGTCGCATTCCCAAAATAAAATAAAAAAAACTATGTAATAAATAAAAAGTAATAAATATTTTAAAATAATTGAATAAAAAATTAGATGCCAATGGGCTTAACCTTTATTATTGGGAACGTGCGTAACGAAAAGCTATTAAAATAACTAAGAAAATTAAAAAAGAAAACAATAATATATTCCGAGAAAAAAATAAAAAAATAAAAGTCATGGCAGTGCGAAACACACGTTCTCAATAATAACGATTAGTACCGAGTCCAGTATCCATTACGATCTATAACCTCTTGAAGTCGTTCACGCATCGACGCCACGAGATTTGAGCAAGTTTCTCTCCCTCTAAAACTTTCCCAAATCTCAGTCACGTGATTGTGAAGATTCATTCGGTTCCGCGGAATCGGCACATCTCTCTGGTCCCACATTTGCCCCATCACTGCCCATAGGTTTTCGATGGGATTCAGATCAGGGGACTTAGCTGGCCACGGAAGAACTTCGAGGTCGTCTCTGTGCTGGAACCAGAGCCTCACTACTCTTGCCGTGTGGACGGCAGAATTATCCTGCACTAAAACGATTGGATGAGGTTCAGGATGAAGGTTCTCACACTAGGGAGCAGCGCATCTCCAAGATGCGGATGTATTCTTCGGCATCAATCGCGTATTTATTCGAGTTAATTCTCCGGGTCCAGCACTGGACATCCACCCCCAGTATGCCAAACTGATGCGGTTGCTTTGCCGGGCCCTTACAACATTGTCTGCGTTAAATCTTGTACCATTGGCGCGCCATACAAGTTTCCTGGTGTCTTTGCGATGTTGAGAAGACCTTCTCATCCGAGAATATGACGGCGCTCCAATCTCTGCTTAAATTTGCATGTGCGAAATTTAAACAGTCCGCGACATGTCTGGGAAACAATTCCACTTTCTTTGCAGGGCGCCGACAGTGGATGTGCTGCTTATGCAGAAATTTACGTAGCGTTTCTGCACAGCAATTCAAATTTAGCTCTTCAATTATTTTATCTAACGTGATAAAGGGCTGCTGACTGACGTGCTGCAAAATTCTGCCGGCATCCTCTGGACCAATTTTTGGCGGATGGCCCGACCTTGGTCTCGTTTTCAACGCGGTGTTTTGATCTTCCGTTCGCCATCGATTGATCCAGTAATGAACCACGGATTTCTGAAAAAGTTGCGAAAGAAATAAGTTTTAGAATATGTATATGCGAGATAGTACGAATCGTAAAAACGGAGGCACTAAATATAACTATATAGGTTTATAAATGGAATTCATATAATAAAAATAGTTTAGTAGAATCTGTAGTATCAAACGTATTATTACGACAAAGAAAAAAATATATTATTTTACAGAAGGAGCAATGTGTTATATATAGAAATTTTGTACTTACCAAATGTCCAACTTCTCGAGCAACTTCGCTATAGGACAAACCACGTTCCCAAAGCGTCACAATTTTATTTTTGTGGGTGGAGATTTCAATATTGATCTTAAAGTAGATTCACACAACCAGTAGAATTAATCAACTTAATGGCTGATACGGACTACATATGTCAAATCATGAATACACTAGGGTTAGTGGGACATCACATACAATGATAGATAATGTTTTCACAAATATCGCACTAGATTATTTAAATGTTGCTGTGGACGATACATACTTATCGGATCATCGCTACATCAGCATTGATATATGCGACGAATGTTTATTGTTAAGTAGGAACAGACAGTACAAGTACCAACGTTCTTTTAGTAGTAGCAATAAAACCGCAAAGTCTTCGATCAATACGTGGAGTTCATGCCTTCTCAAATTCAAAAACTGTTCCCCTAGTCCTCTTCTTTCAAATTTTGTGTCCAATGGAACGAATACGGTTTGTGGTTGTGCTTTATTAGAGGTTATTGGAAGGTTCTGATCCCAGAATGTTGCCCCAAATATTTCTGTTTTTAATTTTGTGGGTTTGATTCCATGAGCTCTTTGGATTGCCTGTTTTGGGATCTAAGCCTTCTTGGAGTTCGTCATCTGAGGAAGTCTTCATCTGTTTCTTCATAGAAAATTTCGGAGAAATTACACTCTTTACTTTTCTTAACAAGTTTGAGCACATTTCCCAGTGAAGACAGGTTTGGTTTTCACGGATTCAGCCTTCAGATTGATATTTTGAATTTTTATTTCTAATTATTTCTGATTCGGTGTTGGTTGTCATTACTTATACTGATGATAGAATTTCTTCTTTGTGCTCTGATGTTTTGGTTTTGACATACCTAGATTTCAAGACGTTTTCTGCTAGTTTGAATCCATTGAAAGAATCAAATTCTGTTGACTGCTGCATAGCCTTTGAACACTCAGATTGATTAGGGTATTAAAGGGAGGTGGCCAAAATCTCGTAAGGTTCATTGTTATGCACTCAATCTGATTTTAATGCAGTTTTGTCTTGACTTAAAATCTCCAATTGGTCTAAATAGGTAATAAGTATAATAGAGGTTCCAAGGCTAAAAGTACTTACAGAAGATGTGATGTGATGGGTGATATTATTGTGTTCAATGGTGTAATAGGCAGACCATTATTAGGATTAGCTTTTTGAGTCATTCTAAATCTGTGTAACTTGATAAGGATCTTTTTCTTTATTCAAGAGATACATTTTGCTGGTGTTGACATTAGATGATGAACACAAGTTAGTTCATAATAAAATAAAACAGTTCCTCCATTTTTTGATGCATGAATGTATCTGATACATTTTGCAATGAAAATGCGTCTTCTTATTGCATTTGTATTGGTTGCCTTCTTAATTTCCATGAAGAAATGGCAAATTGTGTACTGAATGAGGTCGAAGATCTGATCCAGTCTGGCCTAGTCTGCTCGTTTCTCTTGGTTTTTATCTAAATGGTCTTTTTTATCTTTTACACTTTATATATATTAACGTTAAAATGTTAAATTAATCGAACTATGTAAGTATAATTGATACATGAATATTTATCGATACCTACAATTTAATTGGATTGCTGATGTAAGTAGCAGATTTCTTTATCACCTTCAATTGACGACATTTATTTATTAGTTCACCGGTAGATGTCAGTATTATTGTCCCGACTCGTACATTAACCCCTTAATCTAAACAGCTAAGGGTAGAAATTAGAAATTTTGAGGCGTTATTTAAGAAGCGATTTTTCGAAATTTCGCCCTTAAGGGGGTGGCAAAGTTTCTATTGACATAAAGTGGTCAAAAATCCACAAAGAAGACCGAAAGAATTGACTATTTATTGACCATCAGGGATTTCGATTGACTCTAATGGCGAAAATGCTAAAAATTTACAATAGATACAGAAATTTTGTCGATCCGGGATTAAACCCTCTGAAAAAATGTCACCGTCCCTCCAGAGAATTTAACCCCGGCAGCCTATCGTCCTCTCACAACAATAGTCAGCCGCCTAACCACTGCGGCCATCGACCCGCATCGACAGCTTTGCTGTCGAAATGCATCGGTTATTAGTAGAAAGTTTTTTGGTGTTTTGTGGGTTGAAGTGTTTAGTGTTGTATTTCTGCACCAAGAGATCCAGTGAAGAAAATCGTAGTTTCAATTTTTTGTGGTCTAGAAAGTCAAAGTTTTTGAAAAGTGCAATAAACTTTTGGAATGCTTTTCCATAACTTTGCTATCGAATAAAAATTAACCGGTGGCTGGTCAAACGATGATTTTCAATTTTCTATGGTTTAGAGACAGGAGACAATAAATCATATCATTTTCAACGTTTGACTACCGCTCAAAGTGGGATAAAGTTTAAAACTCTTTAATGTAACTTCAAGATCGGATAAAATTTAACCGGATTAGGGGGCGAGGAGGCAAGAGGTTATGACATTTCTTGCGTTTAACCTTTCATTAAACACATTAATACGTTTTTTCATTTTTTAAAACAATTACTGCATGGTTAAATACGGTCAAACATTTTTACCATGAGACTCCAAAATATGATCAATCCTTTCTGTCATTTTTATGGATTTTTGATCACTTTGTGGTGCCAACTTTGGGGACTGTTCTTTGGCCCAATTCATAAAGCACGTGTTTCGGCGTTTTTTTAAATTCAACACTCTAAGGGTGTGAAAGGGGATGGCAAAGTTTTTATTAAAGAATAATATTTTCTATGGTTAATGGGCTGCAAGGGAGTGGTAAAGTTTGTATAAAAAAATTATATATTTATGGTCAAATTTATTTAAAGGCGTTTTTTTAATTCACTCCTTGAGATAGTAAAGGCAAGGTGGCAAAATTTCTAGTGTAAGCAGTACTCTATCTAGGCCACTTCACCGAAACTGTTCAAAATTTTTAGAAGAAGAAAAAATAATATCAATATCTTACAAGATGCAGAACAACTCACGCTTATGCTCCACAAATATTTTTTTGTACTCGCTTATCAAAACCTGTCGTTTCACGATTCGATTTGCGTGCGTAAAAAGTCACTTTAAACACGAGTGCGTAAAAGTAAAGTTGGTACTTTTTGGAACTTGATTAATTTAGTGACATTTTAAAATCATAAAACCCTAACCTTAATAATATGCTACGCAGTTCGTTGTTTTTCTATGAAAAAAAAAGGAACTGAAATAGAAATTGTTGTACTTGGAAGGTATTCAATGTCAGAACAACAACAAATATTATATAAATTACCATTTTGAATATGATAATTTTAAATTAAATGTCACTTCAAATAATCAACACTAATATCAAGAGATTAGTAGTGTGTCATAAACGATAACGTATTTAACAATATGTATTATTATTATAGTTCTTATACAAAAAATATTGTACAAACTTCGTGCGTGAAACATTTCGCAAATTCATGTCCATAAAGCGCTCGCCTACGGCTCGCGCTTTAAACTGGTCACTCATTCACGAAATGTGATATCACGCACTTGGTTCGTAAATAACAATTGAACCCCTTGTGTAGGTTTTTCCCTTCACTGATCTATTGGGAATCATTTGTTCGTCTATGTATAAATTTTGTTCTAAATCCAATTATGATTCCCATTGCGCATTATTATGAACACCAGATGCTGTCAGTTGATAGGTGATCTAAATAACATTAATTTACTTGTATTGCAGTTGTAACATATTTTTTTATACTATGTAGTATTGAACAAAGCATTTAATTTCTCATAAATTTATTGCACTTTTTTTAATCTTCAATATCATCAACGCAAAAGCAATTTTTTGTAATTTTCTAGTCGATAAACTGGTTATGTTATTATTTTTTTAATTAAAATAAAATATCCATCATAATTATCTCTGTTTTCGAACTCGTCAACTATGTATGAATAGTATTTGTATCTTTAAAATATATTTTTTTTTATACAAGATATAACCTCTCGCATTACGACCGTCGGATTTACTAGTTTGTGATTTATTTTCTACCTGATTTAAACCCAAAGTAATTTTATGACATTTCCAGGCAATAAATTTGTCTTGAAAACCCACGACTTTAGAATGAATCTGTAATTCTTTTCTGTCCTTTCGGAATGTTGTAGTACTCTTTCTATTATACATAAATATTATTACTAAACCTTATTAAATAAATATTTGAGTAGTTATAGAAATAATATTAAATATTCGTTTAAGAACTCTATTATTCTTATTATTATGATACAAGAACCTCTACATATACTTCATAGAACGTATATAGAATCACTCAGAATCCGAATTGCGCCATACAACTTCCGAACCAGTTTTCGTTGTTCCGTTATGAACGAACGAGTCGGCTTGCGTAGCGGCTGTTGTGGCACAAGACCTTCGTTCCTACATTGATAGTAACTAGTCAGCCTGTTATTATATGTATAGTATAGTAAGATATTTTTCGTTCGCTGCTTAGAATCTTCGCATAAAGACATGTCGCTTCGAGTACAGTACAGTACATTATAAACCTCGGCTTTACAAACTGCATCTTTCAAGAATGTTTTAGATTATCCAGGGTGTTCAAATTTGTCTACTGACACCGCATTTGTTATCTTAAATAGAACGCCTTGTATTTTACGTTAATTTTGCTGTCAAAATAAATACAAAAGAAACCTGTATCGATCTCAGCTTCGACCACTAAAAGGTCATCACACCGAATCTTACCTTTAAATAGTCTCTCTCTTGCCTTTCCTAGTGAGCAGGAGCTCCATCACGTTGGAACTATTGCTGCTCTGTGATTTGGACAGAAAAAAAAACGGTGGAATTACAGGATCTTTTATTATATCACCCCATCTCCACCTCGCAGAACCTCCAGTCGCTATTCTGTTTCAGACTTATTCTTGTCATGTGTTCCTCCAGCTTGGTTTTCAAATCATGCTACGTTTCGACTAGAATCGTGCCTCGAGGTACTCCGTAGTTAGTATCTCTTTCCTCGCTATAATGTTTGCCAACCCCAACAACCTGCCGTCTTTCTTTCAAATATCTAGTAAATAGACCAAAACTTTTTTCCTGTAATTCCTACATCATTCAAGATGAGAACTTGAAAACCATAACAGTTAGAATAGTGCTCTTCTGGACTTCTTTGTAGAAAATTTCATCCTCTACAAAAAAGGTCTTACAAGTTTTTTGATATCTGGTGCAATTCAAGCTGAGTTCGCAAAAAAAAGGGAAATTTTCGCAAAAAAAAACTCCAATTTTCCCTTTTTTTGCTGATGTAGGCTTAACGACAGAAGTTATCTAAAAATTTGCAGGATCTTTTTCTAGAGCATGAAATTTTCTACAAAAAAGTCTCAGAGAGCATTGTTCTAGCTGTTACGGTTTTCTAGTTCTCAAGAGATTCGCGAAGTTGGAACGACAAAAAAGTAAAAAATCGCAATAGTCAAAAAGTTAGAAGTTGCGAATGACAGGCGGTGACAAACTCCTTCGTCAAACAGCTAAAAAAAAACTGCATAACACGGGTTCGCTTCTGTCCAGCAATCTATGTATCTACAGATCAAATCTTGCAGTTTGAGAACTTGAAAACCATAGCAGTTAGAATAGTGCTCTTCCGGACTTTCTTGTAGAATATTTCATGCTCTACAAAAAAGGTCTTACAAGTTTTTTGATATCTGGTGCAGTTCAAGCTGAGTTCGCAAAAAAAAAGAAAATTTCGCAAAAAAAACTCCAATTTTCCCTTTTTTTGCTGATGTAGGCTTAACGACAGAAGTTATCTAAAAATTTGGAGGATCTTTTTTGTGGAGCATGAAATTTTCTACAAAAAAGTGTCAGGGAGCATTGTTCTAGCTGTTACGGTTTTCGAGTTTTCAAGAGATTCGCGAAGTTGGAACGACAAAAAAGTCAAAAATCGCAATAGTCAAAAAGTTAGAAGTTGCGAATGACAGGCGGTGACAAACTCCTTCGTCAAACAGCTAAAAAAAAACTGCATAACACGGGTTCGCTTCTGTCCAGCAATCTATGTATCTACAGATCAAATCTTGCAGTTTGAGAACTTGAAAACCATAGCAGTTAGAATAGTGCTCTTCCGGACTTTTTTGTAGAATATTTCATGCTCTACAAAAAAGGTCTTACAAGTTTTTTGATATCTGGTGCAGTTCAAGCTGAGTTCGCAAAAAAAGGGAAAATTTCGCAAAAAAAACTCCAATTTTCCCTTTTTTTGCTGATGTCGGCTTAACGACAGAAGTTCTAAAAATTTGTAGGATCTTTTTTCTAGAGCATGAAATTTTCTACAAAAAAGTCTGAGAGAGCATTGTTCTAGCTGTTACAGTTTTCTAGTTCTCAAGAGATTCGCGAAGTTGGAACCACAAAAAGATCAAAATCGCAACAGCCAAAAAGTTAAAAGTTGCGAATCACAGGCGGTGACAAACTTCTTCGTCAAACAGGTAATAAAAAAACTGCATAACACGGGTTCGCTTCTGTCCAGCAATCTATGTATCTACAGATCAAATCTTGCAGCTTGAGAACTTGAAAACCATAGCAGTTAGAATAGTGCTTTTCGAGACTTTTTGTAGAAAATTTCATGTTCTACAAAAAAAGGTCTTACAAGTTTTTTGATATCTCGTGCAGTTCAAGCTGAGTTCGCAAAAGAGGAAAATGTTGCAGAAAAACTCCAATTTTCCTTTTTTTGCAAGCGTAAGCTCAACGACAGAAGATATCAAAAAACTTGTAGGATCTTTTTTCTAGAGCATGAAATTTTCTACAAAAAAGTCTTAGAGAGCATTGTTCTAGCTGTTACGGTTTTCGAGTTCTCAAGAGATTCGCGAAGTTGGAACCACAAAAATGTCAAAAATCGCAACAGCCAAAAAGTTAAAAGTTGCGAATGACAGGCGGTGACAAACTCCTTCGTCAAACAGCTAAAAAAAAACTGCATAACACGGGTTCGCTTCTGTCCAGCAATCTATGTATCTACAGATCAAATCTTGTAGCTTGAGAACTTGAAAACCATAGCAGTTAGAATAGTGCTCGTCCGGACTTTTTTGTAGAAAATTTTATGTTCTACAAAAAAGGTATTACAAGTTTTTTGATATCTCGTGCAGTTCAAGCTGAGTTCGCAAAAAAAGGGAAAATGTTGCAAAAAAACTTCAAATTTTCCTTTTTTTTGCAGATGTAGGCTTAACGACAGAAGTTATCTAAAACTTTGTAGGATCTTTTTTATGGAGCATGAAATTTTCTACAAAAAAGTCTCAGGGAGCATTGTTCTAGCTGTTACGGTTTTCTAGTTCGCAAGAAATTCGCGAAGTTGGAACCACAAAAAAGTCAAAAATCGCAACAGCCAAAAAGTTAAAAGTTGCGAATGACAGAAGGTGACAAACTCCTTCGTCAAACAGCTCAAAAAAACCGCAAAACACGGGTTCGCTCGGCTTAACAGAATTAGCTCGAGAACTTGAAAACCATAAGAGTTAGAATAGTGCTTTCCGGGACTTTTTTGTAGAAAATTTCATGCTCTACAAAAAAGGTCTTACAAGTTTTTTTAATATCTCGTGTGGTTCAAGCTGGGTTCACAAAAAAGGGAAAATGTCGCAAATTTTTTTTATAATTTCCCTTTCTTTGCAGGCGTAGGCTCAACAACAGAAGATATCAAAAAACTTGTAAGATCTTTTTGTAGAGCATGAAATTTTCTACAAAAAGTCCGGAAGAGCACTATTCTATCTGTTGTGGTTTTCGAGTTTTTAAGAAGCAAATGTAACAACCTCTTGCTTCAGGCCATTTAATCATAGAAAACAACAAATCCATCGCTTAAATTCTACCCACACAAATCCCCACCCTGTATATCCATAAGACGAACACATAATTTTTTCACGTTACTGTACCTCACTGACGGTATTCCCTGAAACCTGACACCGTCGACTATAAAAAATTGTAAACCTCGTTATTTCCAACGCGCAATATGTTTTTTTACGATCTCACCGAAGTTATTACTTATTACCGTTTTTAATTTTTTCAAGTTTCTCTCCGCCATTCGTTCATTTCGCCGTCGGGCCACAAAATAAATGGGAAAATTCCCGGAGCTCGTCGCTCTAACTCGCGAATCCTCTTTGTTTATTTTTTATTTTTCTTCTCGCCCGACACATTCTCAAATGTAGTTTCGCGAGAACTATCAAACGATAATTTTTCAAAGTTTCGAATCCCTTTTACGAGGAAAGCAATCTCATTATTTTACGTATGCATTCTTGTTTATAAGTGCCCGTAAGGTATGTTACATGCATACATACGTGAATAATTGAAATTTGAACACAATCATTCTTGGTAAGTGAGCGTAGTAATTGTTTGAATATCTAATCTGAAGCAATAACGACATATGTATTTTCGACATGACCATAAATAACGCAAGGCGTAACGGCGGTAGTGTTCACGCGATTCCTTTTGAATCTTGCACTATAGGCAGCACTAGAATTTTAATTACTCGCATTGTCCATTCAGACATGTACACTTATCCGTTCCTATCGTGGGTATACAAGAGACTGTATGCTCACGTATGTAACAACTTCTACATACGTTGGTATTTATCAATAACTAAGCGGCATTCGAAACTAGCAGCATGAGCATGATTCACGCAACGTCTTTTCACGAATGTTAATGAGAAATCTGTTTCTGTCTCTTTCGATGATACTTATGCAAATTTCGAAGCAGGAAATTTTCGTCATAGATGCATATGTGTACACTGATGAGATCTAAATTGTCCAGTTGATTTCCTTTGACTTACAATGACTGACACGTTAGCCGGATTCCTTTGAGACATTTTAAAAATGTCTTTGCAACGCTGAACTCTCCAATCTCTTTGGTCATCTGTGAGAGTGTGTGGCAGTTGACAGACTGTTGACAGGTGTCAAATTATAAAGAGTGATTGTAGTTCTGTGAAATCAGTTATTTTTGTTAGAAATTTAAGTTTCGTGCTAGCAAAGCACTTCAGACTGCTGTTAACTTCTAGAAACAGTTATTTTTGTCCGATTTTGACATTAGTAAACGTCAAAATATTTCTGGCAGCAGCTAAATTATAGTATAAGTAGTGTAGTTTTGTCAGGATTTTAACACATTCCGACGCCATTTTCATCTTGTTTGTGCTGCGTTATATACTTGGGAAATTACTGCCATTGTCAAACTGTAAAGAAAGTTTAGTTTTGCAGTTTTGGCAGGTGTAACTGTCAACACATTTTTGACACCTGAAAATTTTTACAGCTTTAACAGATGTTATTGTCAATTTCTCTGTAACAGCTAACGAATTGTATAAATAGTATTTGTTTACACAGCTGACCATTATAGTTGTCAAAATATATCTGACAATTCAAAATGATAAAATTGGATGTATACATTTTTTGGGATCTTGAATGTCATAAATTTACTGACAACTTCTAAATTATAAAGACAGTTATTTTCTTAGGATTTCAACATTTGACAACTATCTTCATTACTGATAGTTGTCGAATTACAACCTTTTAAATACAGTTGACAGCCTTAAAATATAAATTCAGTTATTTTTTATAACTGCGATCAAAATAATTAGGACGCAATTATTGTAAATAATTTTCTTTTATTTTGACATTTGTTTGATGTAAAAATATGTATGACAGCTGTCAAATTATGGCTCATTGCCAGCATATTACCTTTTTATTTTGACACTCTTAACCACAAAATTGTTGTTTTGGATAGTGCAACAGTTCAACATTTTTGACAGCTGTCAAACTATAAAAACGTGTACTTTTTTATGGATTTAACAGGTATAAGTGCTGTGATATTGCGCAAAGCTTCCAAGTTATAAAATTACGGTTTCTCTTAGATTTGACAATTACGTATATCTGTCAAAATACTACTACTGATACAAATGTGTAAAAACCGCTTTTTCTTCTATTTTAACGCATTCAATTATCAAAATGCATCAGACGGCTGTAACAGCGATGTAACACGGTTAATTCTGACAAGTGTGGGTGTCGTAACTATAAAAAGATTTTTGACAGCTGCCAAATTATAAAAACAGTATTTTCTGTTAAAACGCAACTCTTACAATCTTGCAAATACAGTTGACAGCCTTAAAATATAAATTCGGTTATTTTTTGTAATTGCGAGCAAAATTCGAACAGTTGTCATATTGTAAATAAAATATTTTTTTATTTTGACATTTGTTGCTGTAAAAATATGTATGACAGCTGTCAAATTGTGGCTCATTTCTAGCATATTATTTTCTTATTTTGAGACTTTTAACCATCAAATTATTTCTGACAGTTGTCAAATTTTAGAAACAAAAAATAGTGTAACATTTCAATCACTTTTGACAGCTGTTTAACTCTAAAAAGGGTTACCTTTTTATCGATTTAACAGGTATAACTGCTATGATATTTCGCAAAGGTCCCAAGTTATAAAAATACAGTTTCTCTCAGATTTGACAATTATATCTGTCAAAATACTACTACTGTTACAAATTTGTAAAAACCGTTTTTTCTACTATTTTAACGCACTCAATTATCAAAATGCATCAGACGGCTGTAACAGTGATATAACGGTTAATTTTTATAAGTGTAAGAGTCGTACCAAGATTTTTGACAGCTCTCAAATTATAAAAACAGTATTTTTTGTTAAAACGCAACTCTTCCAACCTTGCAAATACAGTTGACAGCCTTAAAATATAAATTCGGTCAATTGCGAGCAAAATTCGGACAGTTGTCATGTTGTAAATAAAATATTTTTTTATTTTGACATTTGTTGCTGTAAGAATATGTATGACAGCTGTCAAATTGTAGCCCATTTCTAGCATATTATTTTCTTATTTTGAGACTTAACCATCAAATTATTTCTGACAGTTGTCAAATTTTAGAAACAAAAAATAGTGTAACATTTCAATCACTTTTGACAGCTGTCTAACTCTAAAAAGGGTTACCTTTTTATCGATTTAACAGTTATAACTGCTATGATATTTCGCAAAGGCCCCAAGTTATAAAAATACAGTTTCTCTCAGATTTGACAATTATATCTGTCAAAATACTACTACTGTTACAAATTTGTAAAAACCGTTTTTTACAAGTGTGTCGTACCATTAAAAGATTTTTGACAGCTCTCAAATTATAAAAACAGTATTTTCTGTTAAAACGCAACTCTTCCAACCATGCAAATACAGTTACCAGCCTTAAAATATAAATTTGGTTATTTTTTATAATTGCGAGCAAAATTCGGACAGTTGTCATATTGTAAATAAAATATATTTTTTATTTTGACATTTGTTGCTTTAGAAATACGTATGACTGCTGTCAAATTGTAGCTCATTGCTAGCAGATTATTTTCTTATTTTTACACTTTTTACTTGCAATTTATCAACTCTGGAACGACTGAAAAACAAATCTAGATCTTGGAAGAACTTCTATTCGAAAAGAAGAAAGCGAATCTTGCTTTCGTTGATTATTTTGTGAACTATATCAAGTAGAAAGTTGAAATCTTGATTCCTGAAATCTCGGTTTTTCCAATTATTCTATAAATTGTAGTAAAATTTCAGAAGAAAGTGTCAGTAGTAGGTTGTAGCTTTGATCGTAGATCAATGTAGAATAAACTTGGAATAAATTACAATTTTTCAACATGACAATGGCTGGCATGCAAACCTAGAAGCAACCTGGTACAAATCTTCAAACTTTGGTTTTCTAAATGAGGGTTGGGGGCAGAAAAATATAGTTTTTATCAACTTCCAAAAGTGTGATTTTCTCAATTATTTAATATATTATGTCCGGCAGAAGGCAAATACTTTTGGCCAGTGTTTAGAACAATCTGAAAGCAAATCTCAAAAGTCCATCTTTCGATGATTTTTCCTCAGTTGTTTAACCTTGGATGGTTAAATTAAATTAAATTTAATTTTAAATTAAATTAAATTTTCAATTTAAGAAAAAGTGAATGGTTGGCCAGTTAAGGAAAAATATTTCGAATAATTAGAAAAATGGGTGATAAAGTTTGTTTTTCCTGTCTTGCTCTAACTCATCAAAACAGTTAATTATGTCAATGTTAAACTAGGAAACCTCAAGATAAGCTACTTCGAGCCATATAGTACTGAATTTCGAAAGACCACTAAGACACCACCTAACCACCATTAAAAATGCTCAAAGCTTCTGGAGCTACCATTGCATTAGATTAGATTAGATGTGGGCTGTGTAGGCAATGCTGCCTCTCTTCACTGCGACTTTTAAGGTCTATTGTGAGTACCCTTAATCTTTTAGTCCCAATAAATCTTCACACTTCTGAAGAATTATTTGGATTTTTTGGAGGCTCCACCACCTCGCAGCCGCACATAATAATGTGTTCTGTTGTCTTGCTGTTTTCGGAACAGAATCGGTATTTATTACAGTTCACTTTGCCCATCTTCTAAGAGGGCCGTGGCCAGTGAGTGAAGCCGTGATGTTGCTGAGGTCTCTTCTGTGGAGCACTAGCCGAGATCAAGCCCTGATGGCTGAAAAATTAATAAACATGTTTGATTGTTTTAGTTTCGAGGTATTAGCCCAGGACGAGATTTTCTGATTGCTTTCCTACTTTGGAGATGAGCTCTTATATGGCTTTTGGTAAGACCACTAAATGGCTCTGGTCCAATGAATTGGCACGTCGCTTCTTTCTTTGTCTCCAGTAACCTGGTACTCGTATCAGTGTGACTGTGTTTCTTAGGGCCAGAGCATTGAGCGTGAGCAGACAGTCCCAGATTAGCTTGGATTTATAAGTGTAGACTCTTAGAGCCTGCAGTGCTGACTGACTGTTTGTTGTTCATCTTGGTAGCGTCTTTTTAGACATTACTGTGCACATTTTTCAATGGCGTATACTTTTGCCTGAAAAATTATTGGGCTCGTACCAAGTGCCAAAATGCCAAATGTTGCAGTCCTTCCTAAAAGACGAAGGAATAGGACATAAACAATTGCAAAAGCAAAGAAAAGTTCTTGTCATTTTTAGTCAATTCAACGTAGAAATTAGAGCGGAAGATTTGATGCCAAATAATCGAAAAATCCATTAATGAGTATTGTAATTAGTTAGTGTTCTCTCTCTTTTAAAAACAAAGAAGATCATCCTTTCATCATATTTTTTTCCTATAATGTGCTTTTTGAAGTGAATCACTTCAACAAAGAACTGGAGCGTTCCAAAATCATAGCTGAAATTTATTCGAACACTCAGAGAGGGAAAAATTTGAAGGAAGAATTTTTTTTTGAAAAAAAAAGTTTCTATATGTTCCTAAAAAATCTTCCCAAGCTTTAACACCCTAAAAAAACCTTTTGGCTTGGGCTGCAAACCACTCGTTCACCTTTATCATAAGCGTCTCCTGCAGATGCTGTTGCGTGGAATTTTGGGGTGGTGAATCCTTGTGGCTCCTTGCGTTTTTGATTTAGGATCATAATGGTGATTCCAGGTTTCATCCATAGGAGCAAATCTTGTGTTCAGGTTCTCGCTTAATGATGGCCAAAATTCAGAGCTAATTCTTCATGTCAACTGGTTTCTACGCTAGCTATTGAAAAGGCAGTGGATTCGTCTGTCTATCACGACCATGTCATTGACCGGATCAACGTTTTATTTGCAAACAAACCTGTTTATTAAAGAAATTCTCATTTTTACGACAACCAAAAAACGAACCCTTTTTACAACACCGACTGTTTACGGAAATCTACCAAAATTCATTCCACATAAATATTTACCATTATAATAAATCCAATCCCATCCCGAATACTCGGAAGACAACCCTTATTAAACACGATGAAAGGAAAGGTTATAAACATGAATCATATCTCCATCTCTAAAATCTCACTCTACCTGCTGAAAATACGTTCTTATTTATGTCTATAGTAGCGAAGTCGTAGGAAGTACTGGAACTAGGGTCGTTCAGGTAGTTTCCTCCGTGTCGAAAAATACGGTTATTACACCGCCCGAAAGTCTTCATTCAAGCTTAAAAGAGATAGTCAAGTTAACACCTATAACAGCTACCCGAGTTTTAAACTGCCAACTTTTAAAACAAAGTTAACCATACCTCATGAGGATAACCGCTTTAAGAGAACGTTAGAATATTACGTAAAAAAATACATAATTTATTATTAAATCAAGCCGGCAACTCTTTCATTTTTTTTTTAATTGTGAGATAATATCTTGTTCCTGTACTTTCATTACTTTCACTTCTATTTAGAATTAAAAAAAGAAAAAAACAAATAAATGTAATCTTGAACACAATGCTGGGAATATCGTTCATGCAACAATACTTTATTATCATTATACAGGGTGATCTATTCTAAATGACAAAAGATTGGAGCAGCTTCAGCGTGATTTAATTTGAAATGATAAACATCGCAACGACATCTATAAATACATTATCTATTCTAGTTTACCAGAGAGCATAGCTTCAATACGGAAACTAGACAAAGGACTCCGGTGAAATGAACCCAGGCGAGTTTGCGTCCTGGACAATGTCAGGGTGTTGGATATCGGACGGAAGAGACAATAGCGCGGCGTAATTGGCCCCGTTGCTGGACGATAAAAACTGCAATAACTCAACCAGATTAGAGATACTAAATCTTCGTTCTTGGTGCTGCCAGGACCACATTCTGAGTTGTAACAGAAGGGTGCCCCTGTAGTGTTGTATTTACTTCGAGTATTGTTATTTTTGTATCATTTATTACTAGCGATAAAAGTATGGGACCGTACGAAGTACTCTTTCTGGGTAATTTGTGGGGGTATATATGTTCAATGGCCTTGTTACAGTATTATTTCGACGTTTATTGCTCCAAACAGAGATTGGAATACAATTCTCCTAGAAAAATGTCATCGTCTCCTCGGAGAATTGAACTCTAGATTCAGTGATCTGTCACATCGCTGAGTAGCCGTCTAATCACTACCGACTAAGTTATCACGTTAGTGTTAAAGTTTAGATCTTCCTAGTTTTTCCGAAGCTGAGGGATTTAAATAATATAAACTTCTACAATAAAAGCATGTTTGTTATATTAAACCTACCAAACGTTGTTTATATTTATAAGTCTATATAATATCGCTTGATGTAGTCAACCGCAAGAGTGTATATTGAACTTGTTGTTGTGTGTGTTGTGTTTTTGTGCCCCCTAAGGCTATTAAAATGGGGGGACTTACAACAAAACTTCTCTCTCGCTACCTTCCCTCCCCACCATTCCAAAAGCCTCTATTTCGGCGTGCATAGGAACTGACTATGGTAGAAACCCGTTTGTAATGTCCACTGCTACAACATCAGAAGAACTACCGCTATTACCAGTCGTTTATCTCTATCGAGTTGAAAAAGTCGCGTGTTCCGAGAGAAATGGTGTTCGACACCTATTTCGTTTTTGTTTTTTCTCGTTTTGTAACCTTTTAAACGGGCGGTTTTGTTGAATGAGAAATGCCGGGGAGTTAATATTCCGGGTGTGGTGTGGTATGTTACGAAAATTGTGACCCTGTTCTTACGGAGGTTATAGAGATGTTTGTTTTGTTTTGGTGATTCAGTTTTGTTTTTAATAAGCAATCTTTTGGATTTATTCAGGTTTTAAATGGTAAATTAGGTTTATTATTATTAATTATTATTATGATTAGTATATCGAGTGCATATTTAGTACTGGTCACAATTTGCAAAACATCCAAAATCGGGAGATGATAAAAATAAAGTCAGTTGATTCTGTGTATTTGCGTGAATTGGATGTACAGTGCCAAAATTAATATCCCCATCTTTGAACTAGCTGTTATCATACAATTTTGAATATTACTTCTGGTTTTGCCAAATCTGACATTTATCTTTTTTCATTGATAGACCTGACTCAGTCCTAAGTCCTCCCAACCTAACGTGTTTGCTACAGAAATCGCAAAATCTTAGTAGTCTCGATAAGCAGTAGAGCTTGGGAAGCCGGTACAGTTGCATGTATCACGAAAAGGTCTAAATTTACAAAGGTAGGACTTAAAAAAGTTTGGCTACAAGAAGTTATTTTTTTAAAGGAAAAAAGGTTGGCCTTAACACCTTAAGGTCTGAAGGTGAAGATGAAACTCTCGAACTTACTGTTTTATGTAACAGTGGTTAAGTCAAAAAGAAAACGATTTAAATGATATCGAAGGTACGATCCGAGTCTCTGTTATGAGGGCTTCCGGGTTTTGACCATGTCATAGTAAATTAATATATAGGGTTTCCACGGGCGAGTGGGACATAGGGAGAATACATATAAAATCGGTTTTCGGCGAATATTATCTCCCTAATACTACTTCATCCAAATTTAAGTGCCGAATATTATAACTGGGTTAACAATGAACATTTCCACAATTATAGTACAAAGAAAGTCATTTTAATAAATGCCAAAAAAATTATTATTTTTAAACCTATTGTACATGAAGACCTAATAAGACTCTTAACGTGACAAGTGGCCATGGCGCAGACGTTCACGCGACGCCTTAATAACGCATGACACGGATTGTTTAAGGTTCGAATCCGAGAAATGAATTTTATTTTTTATTTTTTTTAAAATCTTGATTAAGTTTTGTTGTTCATTTTGACAAATGATTCGTCGTTAGTAACAATTAAAAATCGAATAATATAATAGCACGTGATCATTTTTGTTATTGTAAAAATTATTCATTATTTACCTTAATCCTCAAAAAATCGATTTTATAGTCTTCAAAATCTCTGATTTTTGTAGTGTTATTGAATTTGTAGCATTATTATTGAAGATAAAAATAAAACTAATCCGCCGGGATTCGACCCCTAAACAATCCGTGCATTTGCGTCATTAAGTTGTCGCGTGAACCACTACCCCACGGACGCTTCCGCTAACTCACATGTTAAAAGCCTTATTAGGAATTCACGTACAATAGATTTAAAAATAATAATTTTTTGGTTTTATTAAAGTGACTTTTTTGTACTATGATTGTGGAGATGTTCAATGTTAACCCAGTTATAATATGCGGCACTTAAATTTGAATGAGGTAGTATTAGGGAGATAATATTCACCGAAAACCGATTTTATATGTATTCTCCCTATGTCCCACTTGGCCGTGGAAACCCTGTATACAATACAAAAATAAAATAAAAGCAAAAAATTATAAAATAAAAATACAAATTATATACAAAAAAACTTACTTATACTCGAGTGGTTTTTTCAGGAACAAAAACTGGGTTAGGGTCGCTAGAAGGTCGCAGTAACTCGACCTGTAAACCATGCTATAGGTGAAAACCTTCCGACCAGAAGGTTCAAAACTCGGAAGCTCTCATAACAAGAAAACGATTTGCCAAGTTGGACAAGTAATTGCTGAGTATCATGTCACTGATAACATTTAGATACTTTGTTTTCCCAGTCGTAGTTGATGTTCCTACAAGAGGACTCTCTCGTTTTTCCAATTGCCCCATAATCTCAGAAAAAAATTGCTTCGGTAACCCCGCAAAATATTCTTCAACTGCTTCTTTGAGTTGTTCATCAGACGCAAACGCTTTCCCCTAGGTTTTCTTAGGCCTCTCCATTTATGGTAGACCCTCTTGGCATATATTTAATCCTTCAACATCCCAGAAAACAGTTGGCATCAGTTTTTTTCTAGGAAATTGTGTTTTGGTTTTTCTTGGCGGTGGAGAGCCCTTATAAACCCACTACATGGATTCTTATTTTGTAGGAGGGTCCCAATGATGTACCCAAATCTCATCCTCGGTGATAATTCGAGATAAAAATGTTTTGTCCCTCTCCACCTTGGCTAAATTTTCTCGAGAAACTTCTTTTCTGTACAGTTTGTGTTCAGTTGTAAGCAATTTGGGTATCCATCGTGCAGATACCTTCTTCATTATCCAAATCGTCATGCAGAATTTTGAGGACACTTGCTTCGGATATACAGACTTCATTGGCAATGACACAATGGCACCTTGTCTTCAGTTCGAGCTTCAACACGTCGTCCGGACTTTGGGTAATCATTGATTGAGTCTCGGCCCCATCGAAAGAGTTTAGACCAATATTTTACTTGAAAATAAGATGGTGCATCTTTCCCATACACAGCAACGATTCTTTCATGAATTGCTTTTGTTTGACATCGTCACTCTTTTGTTCCGTAGCTAGGTAGATAACATAAAAGTACGCCCTCGTAGCAAATTACCACCATCAAAAGTTATTGAAGCTATCAAACGTTCAACCATATTTAAAAAGTCAATTTTATCAAAATAACCTTGGATCTTTAAAACTAAATAAAATATAAAAATGTTCTTCTTACTATTGTTTGTATCTCAGAAACAAAAAAAAAACATTGGTGCCCAAAATACCGCGGGTATTTTTGATAAATCCAACTTGTTTTGATTATTTTTTCTTCTGATTTCCTAAAGTATGTCTCTTCTTCCAAACCGTTGGGTTTTTAAAAATTATTTAAGGATGAGTGAAAAAATGACGAGTTAATAATTTTCATTTTTGAAATTGTTTTTATATATATATTGGGTGTTCTGTTTAATAAAAAATGATAAAACATTCCTTCGCCAATTGACTTTGCAAAGGCCAGAAACATTAGCTTAAGAACAATCCTATGAAACTTTGGAGAAGACTTTCAATAGGAACAGGAATATTGGAACTTACCAGGGCCAGATGCCACCTCGTTAATTGCTGTTAGTTCTGTTTGAACTGAACACCTTTGTAGCAAAATGGGTAGTATGAGGGAGTTGTCTTGATCGGACCATTTCATATATTTCTCTTTCAAAATTATAAATACAACAAAACCAACTAGATTGGTCTTTTTGCGGCATTGAGAAAATAATTTCCTTGTCGGTTTGGATCTTTTTTGCTTCTTTCTTTAAACGACTCTTGTATTGTATTGTATTGTTTCTAGAAGTAGACGTATTTTTCTCCTTGTTGCAGATAATGTGGCTCCAAAAATTTTTTGAGTTTTTGAACAAAATTTTATGAATTTATGTAACCGGTATTGGGAGTGGAGACAATGTTTTCTGAAGTTCTCCACTTGCTATTGTACCAATCTGTTTTCGTTTTGTTTACGTTTGAGCCCCACTATTTTCTATGGTTTTTTTTTTGAGCACTGAGAAAGCCCGATTCAACCACGTTATAAAGTGAATCACCTTAGTTAGTCTGAATTTTTGACACAATTTTTTCGGTTCTCTGTTGTATAATTTTGTGCTATTGAAGTATTTTCGAGTTTTGGCAGTGACAGGTTTTTGTTTCTCTGTATAAAACTGCAGAACCACCATTTTGTTCAAACATAACCATAGTTGTATTAGTGCCATGTTCTTCACTTGCTACTGTACCAATCTTCTCCCACCCCTTTCAGCCTCACTATTTTCTGATTTTTTTTGAATAGCAACCACCTGTTGGTTTGAATTCATCCACAATTTTTTCTAGTAGATCAGAAAAATGGTGCACGTTTTCCCAGTTGATGGTTTGGGCAATGACAGGTTTTTGTTTCTCTGCATAAAACCCTCATTGTAAACTGTCACGGCTTATTAGAAAAGGCTGTCCTCAAATTACCGTCCATACTTTCTTTTGTCGGTCGTAAACAAAATGCAGACATCCTATGATTAATTATATAAGATTAATTATCTCTTATACAGGGTGTTTCATAATATATGCACACGACTTCAGGATGTGATAGCTTGTCCAAAAATTCGACTTACCCTCTAAAATGCATCAATTTCAGGATGAAATTTTTTTTCAGGTTGAAATTAAAAAAAAATCGTTTTTTGGAAATATCTCCGGAACCGTGTATCTTGTGACGTAATTCGGAATACTCCGGGAACATTTAATTTTACTGTGTATGATTTGTAATTGTTTTTTTTTAAATTATGCAATATGTTTTAGTAAAATAAAATTTTTATTTCAAAAAATTGACCATATTTTTCAACATAAATGTTGATTTTTCTCGAAAACGGTCAAATTTAGAACTCATGACCAACAGTACCTTTTTTGTGTAGAGAACATTGGCGGTTTAAATGGGCGTCTCAAAACCGTACTTTTTTCAGTGGCGTAGAAGTTGGGAGAAAAAACAACCACTACCCCTTCAAAATCTTCACCAATTATGATTAAAAATTATTTTTTCTCGTACACAACTTAGCTTATTATAAGTAGAAAATGCTTCGATAAACGGTTCCGGAGATATTTGCAAAAAAAAACGATTTTTTTAAATTAAATTTCAACATGGTGCATTTTAGAGGGTAAATTGATAGAAACTTCTTTTCAAATTTTTGGACAAGCTATCACACCCTTAAGTCCTGCACATATATTATTAAACACCCTGTATAATTAGGAAGTGAATTATACTACGACTAGTTTTGTCAGTCAGTGTACAATGCGTTAGGGTGACATTATTTTTGTCAACCACCGTACAGCGAATGCTTTTTTATTTCTTAATTTTAATTTTTGCGCTTGCCGGTTTGCAGTTTAGTTCTTTCGTTTTGTTGTGTAAATACAAACAAGAGAAATATGAGAGAAGCCGGGAACGGAAATTCAATTCTCTGAAGCTGATTCCCACTTCTGAATGACCAAGTTTGCCCCGTTGTTTTTTAGTGATACGTGAAAATATATATAAAAGAAGCTCATCTGTAGAGGTTTTTCCATTTGAAGGACTCTCTTCATCCGTATTTCACGAACAGAATGTTTTAATATTTCTTTTTATCAAGGGATATACACGTGATGATTGTACAAAATGGAACGGTTAAAATAATATTTTCAAATATTTAAATTCACACAAAAATATTCTCGAAACAAGCCAAAAAATAAACAGGTTTTTCCAGGTTTATTGTTGGCAGTTATTTTTATGTTATGATCGTCTAGCCGATATGAAATGTTCAAATGCATAACTGATCATGAGTGTCAAAAACCTTGGTAATATTTCATCCGTGTAATTCGGCTTGTTATTGTTAAAGGATTAGTTTCGACCAATAGGAATTTAGAGAGCGTGGCGTGAAGCGACACTAAATTCCATGAAGGTTTATTATGCTCGTGCCATTAATAAAATAATCCGCGCTGTAGTACATAATTTTATATTAAATTTTTCGTTAAAAACAAACACCCCTTTTGATATAGATTCGGGCCGAATTCTTACAACAACCGGTTATGCTGGTTGGCTACCGGGTTGAAACGCATCCACCACACCGGGAGTGAGAGAGAGAGAGAGAGAGGAGGGTTCCTTCAGCGATTACCGATCGCGCTCCGTTGATTTAAATTTACTGCCTGCTCTTTCGCCATGCAACAGTGAAGGAACAGATAAAAGAGGAAACGATCTCGAAAAATATACAGTTACCGTTTTAACAACGCGTGCGGGTATCGGGTTACGCAAGGACGTGGTAGGAAACGGCCGAAATATGTGTATAGGCGACGGCCAGATTAAATCTTTTCGGTGACCCAAATCTGTTGCGGGAGTCGTTTCGTGTGTATTAGGAAATAGTACAACGATGTGCGTCAAGATCGGTTTCTCATTCACGCTTTTTTTATTTAGTTTTAAAAAAGGAAATGGCGTAATATGATTCTAAATAGGTGGCTTGTGTTTATGTATTATATACATTTCTTTATTTATTAAACATTTTTCTTTAATTACTCCCAAGTGGAAATAAAAAAGTCTGTTTTAGTTAGTTGTATATGACGCAGATAAGAAATCGGTAATACCAACACCACAACATTTAGTTAATTTACCCGGGACACGTGTTTCGAAGGCTTATGGGCTGTCACCATCAATTTTTGGACTTTGAAGCATCAACCTCGAACCTATTAGTTAAGATATCAAATTCATCTTTTCAACAACGTGGTCTTGATGATACAAGGTCTGACAATTAAGTAATGAGACCGAGTATATAAAAACCTTAAAAATTATTCAACAACCGCATGGTCCCCTTCGAAATAGTTCCCTTGGGCATCAACACAGCGATTCCAACGATTTTTCCATGCATCGTAGCAGTTCTGGAAAGCTTTGATCGGAATGTCCGAGAATATCTTTATCACGGCTTCTTGGATTTCTTTAATCGACCCAAAAATGCGTTCTTTTTACCACCTGCTTGACTTTAGGGAACAAGAAAAATGCCGTAGTGTGATAAATCAGGCGAATGCGACGGCTGTGGTAACACCGCGATCCTTTTGGAGGAACGAACTCCCTATGGACCAACGCGCGGCTGTCGAAGAAGCAGATGAGCATGGTTTGCATCCTGGACTTGCTCGTGCGACCTTTTTCGGTCTCATTTCGGGATCATTTGGAGCCACTGCTGGCCCGGAATAATTCGGTCAAACAACGTAACCACCTGTTGCAAACAATTTTCAGCGATTGATATTCGACGGAGTTTTTGCTCTTCCGAAAGGTTCTTCGGGAGAGCTTTTTCATCCCAAAATCTTCAGTAAAAATCTGTCCGCACTTCAACCGGTCTCCGCTTCGCCGCTCGTCTTTCACACTCTCACTGCCATGTTTGTATTCTTTGTGCCAACGAAACACTTGTGCACGACTCAGACAATCACCACCACACACTTTAAGTATTTTACCGTAGCCGAATCTCCCAGTTTTGCGCAAAATTTAATCGCTACACGTTGCTCTAAATTAAGCTTTTCTAACTAACTAACACACTTTTTCAAAATACGACACACCTGATGAAGTAATGGTCGAAACCACCTGGTCCGCTTCACGTTTGAACGTGTGTCCCATCAGATATTTCTTCATAAACTGTGATAGACTACAGAGAGTATATTGTAATAAAAAAATTGAACGTACGCTTCAGTGGTCGCAAATCGAAGAGGTGTTCCTCAGGGTAGTGTACTTGGTCCGCTATTGTTTTTAATATATGTAAACGATTTGCTTTTTTTCTTGACTAACCTTATTTACTAATGGCGTAAAGTAGCTTTTATGTTGTAATAAGATGTAATTTTGAACCCGAGGCGGTAGCCGAGGGATAATTTAAATTAATGATTTGTATGATTTCATCATTCATACTCCATTCGTCACTTTCTCATTAAAACCTTTTCCCATTGATATTAAAATAACCGCATTTTTAGCAAGTATTAAAACAATACTTACATTAGACTATAAGACAAACAAACCGTAAAGTATGATGTCTTATGACTCTCTTCTACGTATACATTCCCAAGGTGAAAGAAGATCATCGAGACTTCGGCCACTCGGACATGTTTTACATACTTTGAGCATTCTACGCGGTTCCTCCGCGTTTGTTCAGCTGTACTGTATACATACGACGCCGTTGCGGTCGTGGGAGTTTGACGTGCACACGCACACGATAAATAGCACCCAACACAACAATACATAAAGATACAACATGGGATGTGGTGGGCAAACACAGATGGCCATGTTCGCACAGATACGCGCATCAGCTGGAAACGTCTGCCTATTGTTCCGTGCTCGTTTATAATAATCTCGGGAATTGTCTTTCCCGTTTCGTTATTTGTACAACTCTCACTTTCGATATCCTCGGCGACCGCTTCGAATTTAGTTATTTAAAGGTGAGATAAATCTTGTTCTCGTATTTTCCAGTAACGATTATCTCCTTTCGTGACGGTATCGTTCGTCGTTTGTTTCAACAATTGCTAACGTTTATAGTTGAGGTTGGAATGCGTATTGTAGCGAAGCCAATTAGACTAACGCAATAGAGATTTTCGTGGAATTCCAAGATGAGCACAGGTTTATCTGTTATTGTAATAGTACAGCTGCACTATCATGATAGGGGCATTTGAGGTATGCGTTCCTAGATAGAAGTTTTGTCGGAGATAA